>JASDQU010739153.1:68426-94027 GCA_032191745.1 Picea mariana
TTTTCGTACAATATTCTACAGGTATTTTCAAACTTTTAATTGTAAATAATAAAAAATGGTAATTGATACATGAAATATTCAACATAAAAGTTATGCTAACACTATGTTTTAATAATCTTGTATTTGTTAAAAAATCAATCAATATTAAGCAAACATAAAAACTATTAAATATAGAACAAGGTTGTAAAACAATTAAAAAATGTAATAAATTATTAAGTATAAATACTTTTTTGATAATAAACTAATAATTATTTATTATTTGATATCACTAGTGCTTAATTTTAACATTGAAGCAACTGTGCTCCTYTTTGATCTTGGAGCACCAACGCTCCACTTTGGTCTTAGAGCATCAATGTCGATGCGCTAGTGGGCTTGAACCACTGGTGTTACCTTGATCTTGGAGTATTGGTTCTCCAATTTGGCTTTGGAGCACCAATGTGCCTATGGCCTTGGAACATATAAAAAAAAAACATCTACACAAACCTCCACATCCATCAACAATGGTTTTTTTAAGAAATTTTCCCAAACTTGTAACACTAAAAACCTCGTATTTTCCTTGTAGTGAATCTACAAAACTTGGAAGCTTATGGTGAACATTTGTAAGCTTAATTGTATTTTGGAAAGCCAGGGACTACTCATGTTGTTGTTGATTGGATCCTACTTGGTACATGTAACCCTATTGTATTTACCCAAAAGCAAATTGAGCATTTTATGCTTATATTCTAAGTATCCAATCATGGCTTTAAACTCCACGAAAGCACACCCATCGTCAGTCTAGAGAATGGAGTAAGGAGTGTTGCATTTAGTTTTAAAATTATAGACTTTGAAATGTTTTTGGATTTGTTCAATTTTACTCCAAGCCTCATAAGAGATGTCGTGGGTCCAAAATTTACAACCATTAAGAATAATCAAGATAACTAACGTCTTGAAAATTATTTTTTTCTTATCCCAATCTGAGAGTTTAGCATTTCTACATTTGTTTTTAAAACCATAATAAGCTTTCAAACCTCCAATGATTCTATTCTCAACATTATCGTTCCAATCTAAATAACAAATGAAAATGATGCCCAAGTATTTGTAACATTGAAACTCTTCATGGGTGTTATCACCATACAAAATCAAAGGATAACTTATTTTCTTAGATTTAATTATCATAATCTTGGTTTTATATATATTATTAAGTTCATAATTATTGCAGAATTGTTGGAGAATATTGAGTTGATTGGTAAATCATTGCATATGAATGACTTTGAATTTGAATAATTAAGGAATTGTATATATGTGCCTCCTATGTGTGCAATAGAGTATTTTGTTGCGGTGTGATGCATGTGAAAAGAAAAGAGGCATGAAAGTTAAGAAATGAACAATAATTTCCAAGAGGAATGGAATAATGTAATAATGGCAAGTTGAGGACCCAAGAAGGCCTATAGACCTTGTGTCATTAACCTCTTCTTTTTATGAATGGTTGTGTCGAATCAAATCTTAATTTGGGTGAATAAGCAACAAGACTTATTGCTTGTTGAAAGAATGGAGGCATAAATTTGCTATAACCTAGGAAGGTTTATGTGCAGTTGGGAGAGCTTTAAAGCTCTATGAAAGTCTCCCTATTGGAATGAAAATCTTGTTGGATGCAAATCCTCACCCAAGCAGTGAAGAGAGAATGCCTTAGTTAGTTTAGAGGAGAACTGTAGATATCCTAAAGGCCTGGTAAGCCTTAGAAAATATATGGGAGGAATCCTTGAACTACTAAGTCCTGAATCAGACTGATAACCTGGAGAGAAACCCATGTTTTGAGCCTGAAGGAATCACACTCGTTGTATCAACACAACGAATAGATCCCGACCCTTCATCAGAATAGGCTATGACGACTGTAGAAGATATACCTCGATCAACTAGGATTGTTGATGTGTCGGAGGTCGGAGGCAGGGAAATCCTAACCGTTGGTCAGGGAGTGAGCCATCCGAGTATTCCGATACTGGGTTGTAGTGCGACTCCGATGGAGAGACTCCGAGAAACAATATAGACCGTTGATCAGAGAGTGGGCATGACATGATCTCAGTTGTTGGTTTGTCGCCGGTCCCACTAGTCCCCTTGGTGATTAATAGGAAGAGGAATGGCGTTAGAGTGACGAAGGCACCAACATGATGACCATTTATTGGTCGATGGGACAAAAGTGAGACCCATTGGGCGTGGAGGCCCTTTGGGCCTTCACTTTAAATCCTAGCCATCAGACCACAAGATGAGGAATGATCTAGACCGTTGGATCCATCATGGTGAGTATCATCAGAGCTCGATGGTCGAAGCGACCCTGGTGAAGGTACTCCAATGGAGAAGGCTCTGGGAGGAGATATGGACCGTAGATTGGTGAGAGGGAAACAAATTATCTTAGTTTTTGATCAATGCAAGGGTGAGATTAAACCTCAACCTTCAATTTGTTGCAGGTTCCTCTTGTTCGCTTGGTAAGTAATTAGAAGGAGAGTGATGTCATGCTGACGAGGAATGTCATCGTGTCCAGAGGGTGACATGTTTGATTCTATGATTTGTAGGAAGGACCGAGTGTGAGCCCTTGCAAGTTTGAATCCTGGGGACAAGTGCCTTAATCCTAGCCTTCAAATATATAGTTGAGAAATCTCGACCGTTCATTGGAGGAGTGTTGGTTGGAGTGAGTTGCGTCCCGGAAGTGATGTACCCCGATGAGAGGAACTCCAAGAGTAAACCATGGTCGTTGGATCTAAAGAGAAGGAGGATCTGATTCATTTATCTTCAATTGAAGGCTCAGGAGAATGACATCAATGGGTTGTCGAGTGATGTCACCCGACCAGTGCGCAAAGGATAGGTGTCGACACCTGAATGGTGTGTCAGATACCATGTGATGACGTGTATAGCCACGTTGGCCCATCTAGGAGATCCACGTGTCAAGTGGTGATTGTGCCATGGGTCATGGTGATTTGGCACTTTGAGGGAGTCCATATTGCATTGTGAGTGCCACGTGTCATGCCAGGTGGCAGGATGTGGCAGTGCCATGTGTAAGAGGTTCCAGCAAGGAAGGCGGGTGTTAAGCACTGAGAAGTTAGAAACTCTAATGCGATCAGGGCCATTATTTGGCCTATTCTAAAGACCATTAGATTCGTCGAAGGGAGTTCCATTGGGGTGGGCATGTCAGAGTGGTTCAAGCCATTGAAATCCAAGGGAGTTCGATGGGAGGGACTCCGAGAACGATTGAGGGTCGTTGATCTAGGAGAGGGCAAGAATCATTCTCAATCGTAGATCTCCATGGGCCCCACTTAAGTTAAGCTAAGGGTGAATGTGAGGGGGTAGTTAACTTCTAGGCAAGTTAGATACATCGAAGCAATCAAAAGCATTGATTTTCTGACTCTGAAGATCGTCGGATTCGTTAGTGTATGCATGGTCGGATATGACAGTTGGAGGGGAATGTGTCTCCATGACTCCAATGGAGGAAGCTCCGATGATAAAGGAAGGCACCGAGGGTATATGAATAGCTGATTCAGAGGGCTTGATGGGACAAGTGGTAGGTGCCACATTAGATGGCGCAAGTGATAGGTAGCCACGTGGATGTCATGCGGTAGTGAGGTGGATTTTAATCATTGAAGGCCTAATGAACTTTAGAGGGCGATAAATTTTGATATGGAGCTGGATTTTGAGCATGGTGGAAGTCATTGGAAAGTTATTGATGAGTAGAAGATGATGATGACCTTGGGAGAAGGATTTGAGATGTTTGAGGAAAAGAAAAAATTTAATACCCCATCCCTTAAAAGGGTACTTAGGGGGTTGGTTTCCTTACAAGGTGGTATCATAGCAGAGTTCAAACCGTAGGCCTAGATGGGCCAGAGAACAATCATAAGACTGGTATTTCAAGGCTAAGATAAGCCTGTTAGAAAGAGTTTCTCTACGCTAAACATTTTTTTTTATCTGCACAAGTTCCTTTGGAAGAAGGACTGTAGATGAAATATAGTTTTAGATTTCCTGCAACAAAAGAACTTGTCGTTGCTTGATGGAATCATAAATACTCCAAAATGAGTGGGAATACACTAACAAGCAATGATGGTAATATTTCAATAAAAAGGGGTAGAAATGATATAGTTTTGTTGTAAGGCTATATGAGTTCAGAGAATGAATGAACTAGTGATCGTAATGCTACCTCTAAGTATGGGCATATGGATCCCTGACAATTATGTGTGTTGTTTTGATAAGGGCTAAGACCCTTATGGAAAAATCCCTTGTGAATTAAAGGAAAATTTAGTATGGGTTGTTGGAACCCTGACAATTATAATTGTTGTTTAAATAAAGAGACTAAACCATGTATGTATAATTCCTCACATTTTGAGGATTGATGGAAAATTTGTAAGGTCTATTTACTTGACCTATAATGAATGAAAGATGTTGTTGGAATAATTTAGTTAATCAAAGGAAAAAGGATTCCCTTGGACTATTGATAGTCCTCATAAAAGAGGTCGAATGACTTGAAAGTATGAGCCAGTTTATGAGCTCATGGTTGTACTAAAGAAAATGTATATGCCTATTGACATGAGTACTTGTTTATGCATGAAAATGCAAGATGTGAGTATGTTGTAATGCATATGGTAATGAGTTAGCATGCATGAACATGCACATAGACTTATTATAACATGTGGTTGGCAGTAAGGTATAGTGTTCTGATGGGATATTTTGGTTGATGATAACCTAATATCAACAGGAAGGTCAACAACATAAGTAAAATGTTGATGATGTTGATTGCATACTACCTTATGAAGATAAAGTAGAATGAAGAATGAAATGTTGATCTATAGTCTAGTAAAGGAAGTGCTTGGACATTTCCAAATCACCAATGGATCAGATTGACATCGATAGGTGGGTGGTAGCCATGTAGTCAAGTAGTAGTGAGAGGGAGTCTAGGAATGGATTCCCTTTGTAGAGGTCTGTTGACCAAGAATGGTTTGAGGCGTGAAGAGAGACTAGAATTATTATCTTGTTTCCTTAGGTAATGTTGTGATTACCTAGTTGGTGTTTTCTGAATTGTGTAATGCTTTGGTAGCAGAAGGGAAAAAGTTGGTTTCTTGTTGGTTATTATCATGTAAAGAGGGCAACATAATTATGATTTTATTGTTGATAATGGTCATATAAAATTGATATATATACTTAAAAGACATGATATGACTGCTTGAATGAGTAGACTGTGAGGCAAGATGTGTACTTTCTAGGTTTGAGAAATACCATGGATGCATGGCTGAATCTATTTTGAAGAGTCATAATTGTTTTGTTTTAAATATTAGATTGAGGAGTGTGTACTCCATTCCTCATAAAAAGTTGGTGTGAATTGTTGAAGGAGTAGAAGAGAAATAATGTTCTGATGTAATGGGATAGAATGCTATGTTGTTATAAAAGAAGACAATATGATTTTGCCTTTGAGGATTGCATGAGAATGATTGTGAACAATCATGAGTTAAATAAATTTAAATGAATATGCAAATGAGATTGTAAATTGTGCTAGTGGTAGACACACACACAATATGTTGATGCATGTAGCTAAGTGCAAGAAAGCACATTTTGAAAGCCAACTGATAAAATAGAGGTACTTGTTTGAATGTATAATTTGAATGCATAATAAGAATGCATATTTATATTCCTTATGGAATATTGGGTAAACTTATGAAATAATGAAGCTAAGACTGACTTAAGGTTGAGGTCATTTAAGAAAGTGATGGATTTGCGACAAGAGAGTTGCATGATTGAAGAAGTTCCATGTGGAGGAGCTGTGTGAGAACTCTGTTGGGAGAACAGAGCCATGTAAACTTGAAACTTGACAGTAGGCTGCAAACCTAAGTGTATAAGAATCCTAGATTACATTTTAAATAATGCATGTGCAAATGAAGGACAACCATTTTGATTTCCATTTAAAGTAAACGTACATGGATGTACTGTATTGAATTTGAAGTTGTAGGCTAACGTTGATGTGTTAGAATGTTGATCTCGTTCAAGGGAAGAGAGCTCTTTGAATGAGGACATGTCAAGATAAACTTGACCGAGAACTTCCCAAGGAAAGGGAGCAGCCAAGTCCCCAAAATGAGAAAAGTACAGATAATGTAGAGAAAATGGGAATACCCTTCTTGCTTAAAATTTCCGAAAATTGGTTTGGCATAAATATATGCCTTTGAACAATTTGTGTAGACCAACCAAATTTAGAGCATGTGGTTGCATGAGCAACCTGGTTGATGCCATGTTATAAATATGGAAAGAGGGTTGAAGGGAGAACTCAACAATGCTGAGAATCCATCTTGTATAGAGGAGTTAAAAAGGGTAGAACCTCTTGGCTCTTTTCTTAATTAATGTTTGTGCTTCCTTAGGACGAGGAACTGAAGTGATGGTTGTGTAGATGTTTTCAACAAGAATGTTGATGGTTGTATAACAACATACAACTGCAATACTTTCTTATGTTTGCATATAATGAACACATTGAGGAATAATGCGATAGAGTGGAACAATATATGCTAGGACATATCTGAAAACATTTTGTTGATCCCAAAAAGTGTTGGAACACTCATATTTTGATTTTACTTGACAACTGATATAAATGTGATTTTATTTGCTGTGTGTAGGACAATTGGAGTTGTTGAGGAGACAAATGCCAATAGTGAACAACCTCGGATAGAGGTAAATGCAAGAAGGTTGCCACTTATTGACAAGGAACCTATAAGTTCCTTGAAGAACTATTGATGAGGTAAAACTTAGAAGTTTGCTGGTAGCCAGGAAGATATAAATTTATCATGCTTTGTGGCATGAGGTTTGAAGAGGGATTGGGTAAGGTCCCTCTTGAAATAATATGTACTTTAATAATTAAATTTTAATATTGATTGACTATTGTATGCCATTGATACCCAAGTAGGGTATGATTAAGGAAAGATGAACTTGAAGAATAGAGGTATGAACCTCTATCAGTCAAGGATGATTGAGATCCTTGCAAGAAAATTTGTGAACATATGTGTCATGAATTTGTTGATCAATCATAAATGATAGGAGAAAAAAGTGCTCATAAGAAACATGTTGATTTAATGCATTGAGGAAATGCATGTTTACATGAGGGGGAAGGCAATGGAATGCCCATTATGGAAGGAGAACCTTCCAATATTCTACAGTGAGAACCTTCCAATATTCTACAAAATTGTAACAATGGTAAAGAAAGGAATTGGGTGGCTAGGATCATTGGTACCCCGATTACCAACAAAGAAATAATGTTGAAAAAAATCATATGAAGTTTTAATAATGTATGTTGATTGAGGTCATAATATACTCAATGCAAGAAACACAATCATGTTGCAATAGTGAATGTGAATAGATAATCCATGTGGTAAGAGGTTGGCTAAGATCCAACATGCCATGGAAAAGTGCCTAATATGAAACATGGTAATTTGAAATCAATGCAAGAGTGCATTGTATATGAGCGTGGCCATGGACATTGGCACATTGATTAAATTCATTTAATGTTTGATTGCTTTTGGAAAATCTTGGTATGCTAGAATAAAGCAGGTGTGAGGAATGATAATTCCTTTTTCTTTCCATCAATGAATAAATAAATTTGATTTAATTGTTAGTATGCACAATTTTGAAATTGTTTAGAATCCACTGCAAGTGTACAATGAAAATATATGTGCATGAGAACTAACAATTTGTTTGGTTGTCTAAAGATGAATTGCAGGAAGAAGGGTCTTGGATATGGCAGTGTTATAAGCCCATAAGGAAGACCAATGCCTACTGGTTGTAAAAGAGCCAAACTACCCAGGGAAAGAAGTCCTGAGCTTGTGGAATATGGTTCCTGTATGGAGCAGATTTGAAAATGGAAAAGTAAAATGGCAATTTGTGGGTGGTATGTTTCAAGGAAATTCTTGATTTGAAAATTGATGATGGTATCTCATGAAATTCATTGTATTCATGTGATACAGGTGAGATTTCAGATATTTCCTGGAGGGACAAATGATGGTATTCGAGCTAGGAAAGCATGGAAATGGCTACTATTGTGACATGAGAACCCTGTGATATGCCCATGATCACCATAGATAATGTTGTGTTGTGGTAACACAGGACGAAGGGATTCCTCAACAAAGAAAGTCAGAGGGACGCCTCAACTATAAGACTCTATGAAGTCTTTGAAACTCTTCTTGTGCGAGAAATCCTTGGTAGGCAGAATGGATAGCCCGAGGAACTGTATAGCAGAGAAGGGGATCCTTGAGCCTGAGCCTAGAATGTGAGTGACCGCAAAGAAGAGGAGACTTCAATGACTCTTGTAATATGTTGATTATGATCATGGGCACAATGGGTATGTTAAGAAAAAATAGTGATCTGAGTAAATGTGACAACCATATGGATGCAGATCCATGAACTGCATAGATAAGTATTGTGTTGATATGCAAATTTTTCCTCTTGAATTATGAACAACAATAAGATGTGTTTGCATGAAACTCTGATTAATATGCTTGTTGTTTGAAATGGTTGTAGGCATGTGGTGGATGCCAAGAGTGTGGAAAAGGACCAAACCAAGAAAAAGGAAAACATTGTAGAAGTAGTTGAAAGATAAATGCATGGTAGGTGTTGCTGAAAATGAACACCAAGGATGATGTTCCTTTAAGAGGGAGGGGATTGTAATTCCTTTGTTTCCCCATCTTGTAATTACTCATGATTGATGATTTCCATGCAATGGCATATAAACATTGTAGATATCTTATTATCTAATTAAAATGCCAACAACTGATTGTGGGGATGAAACCTTGAAAGTATTGTCCATGATACTACTAGAGGAAAGAGTGAAGAAAACAAGAAAGGGGGCTCATTATGCTAAATTAACCCAAACCTCCTTGTTGAGACATTATTTTGGAAATATCCAGATTATTTCCCTTAGCCATGATTTCAAAACAAATAAGTTAATGAGACGAGGTTGGTAGTTGAACAACCAACCACCCCCATGCACATAGGTATGGAAAATTTGGCCAAGACAACAAAAGTTGTCAGCTAGAGGTACACCAAGGTACCAATTCTATAGCCCATATTTACCCCATGAGTTCCTTATGACAGAAGAAAGAAGGAAAATTCGAGAAACTTCCTGTGCGGGGGCATGCAAGAGAGGAATGCACACATGTATACAGAAAAGGAAGTAGGAGACATATGAGATCAATTTTGGGGGAGGTCTGTAGAAGACCTGAGATATAGAGTGTTGGATAGAGAAGCAACACGCAGAGACCCAAGAAACACAGCCTGTGCGAATGTAGAAACAAAGAAGGCGCGAGACTGAGAAAGCGAACCAGAGTGAAAGAGCTCGGGGTTCTAAGTTTGGTGTGCGAGATTTCCCTCGTGGTATCATGGCTTGGAATGGGAGTGGCCTACTGCCAAAGTGACTGAGCATGCATAGCATATGGTTGGGTGGAAAGGCGTACACTCACAATCATTGGGTTGGCTACATCTTGTAACATATAAGTAATTTTTATGCCCCATGTATTGAGTAGGGAAAATAGATGGATGCTTGTGAATGTACTATATTTGTACATGCCTGAAATTAATGGAATTTAATGTTGTCTCCTTGGAAAATCCTTACATCTGAATGACTATTATTAATGTGATTCCTCCTATTTGAATAATTAATGAATTGTATATGTGTGCCTCCTGTGTGTGTAATAGAGTATTTTGCTGCGGTGTGATGCCTATGAAAAGAAAAGAGGCATGAAAGTTAAGAAATGAACAAGAATTTCCAAGAGGAATGGAATACTGTAATAATGACATGTTGAGGCCCCAAGAAGGCCAATAGACCTTGTGTCATTAACCTCTCCTTTTTATGAATGGTTGTGTGGAATGAAATCCTGATTTGGGTGAATAAGTAGCAAGACTTATTGCTTGTTGAAAGAATGGAGGTAGAAATGCCCTGCAACCTAGGAAGGTTCCTGTCCAGTTAGGAGAGATTTAAAGATCTGTGAAAGCCTCCCTATTGGAATGGAAATCTTATTGGATGAAAATCTTCACCCAAGTGGTGAAGAGAGAATGCCTTAGTCAGTTTAGAGTAGAACTGTAAATATCACGAAGGCCTTGTAAGCCTTAGAAAATACCTGGGAGTAATCCTTGAACTAATAAGTCCTGAATTGGATTGATAACCTGGAGAGAAACCCATGTTTTGAGCCTTAAGGAATCACAGTCGTTGGATTGATGCAGTGAATAGATCACGATCCTTTGTCAGAACAAGCTATGATGCATATAGAAGATATACCCCAAATCAACTAGGATCGTCTATCTGTTGGAGGTAGGGAAATCATGACAGTTGGTCGGGTAGTGAGCCATCAGAGTATTCCAATTGGTCAGGGAGTGAGCCATCAGAGTATTCCAATACTGGGTTGTAGCGTGACTTTGACGAAGAGACTTCGAGAAATGATCTAGACTGTTGATCGAAGAGTGGGCGTGATGCGATCGTAGTCGTTGATTCGTCACGAGTCCCACCAATCCCCTTGGTGAGTAATAGGAAGAGTAATTACATTAGAGCGACGAAGGCATCAACGTGACAACCATTGATTGGTCAACGGAATAAAAGTGAACCTCATTGGGTGTGGAGGTCCTTTGGGATTTCACTTTAAATCCTGGTTGTTAGACCATAGGTTGAGGAATGATCTGGACTATTGGATTCATCGTGGTGAGTACCATTGGAGTTCGATGGTCGGAGCGACCCTGGTAGAGGTACTCCGATGAAGAAGGCTCTGAGAGGAGATCTGGACCATAGATCGACAAGAGGGCAAGGGATTATCCTAGTTGTTGATCGGTGCAAGGGTGGTATTAAACCTTAGTCATCGATTCATCGTAGGTTCCTCCTATTTTCTTGGTAAGTAATTAGAAGGAGAGTGATGTCATGCTGATGAGGAATGTCAACATGTTCAGAGGGTGGCACATATCAGCTTGTGATTTGTAGGAATCACCAAGTGTGAGCCCCTGTTAGTTTGAATCCTGGGGATAGGTGCCTTAATCCTATCCCTCAGAGCTGTAGTTGAGAAATCTCGACCATTCATCGGAGGGGTGCTGGTCGGAGTGAGTTTCATCCCGGAGGTGATGTACCCTGATGAGAGGAAATTCGAGAGTAAACCATGGTCATTGGATCTAAAGAGCAAGAGGATATGAGTTGTTGATATTCAATTGAAGGCTCAGAAGAATGATGTCAGTGGGTCACTAGGTGACATCACCTGACCAATGCGTAGTGGACAAGTGTTGACACCTAGATGGTGTGTCATATACCTTGTGAAGACGTGTATAGAAATGTTAGTCCATGTGGGAGGTCCACGTGTCAAGTAGCGATTGTACCATGGGTCATGGTGATTTTTTACTTTGAGGAGCGGCTCGTATCACATCGTGAGTGCCATGTGTCATGTCAAGTGGCAGAATGTGGTAGTTCCATGTGTAAGAGGTTCCAACAAGGGAGGTGGGTGTTAACCATCGATTAGGTAGAAACTCTAATGCGATCAGGGTCGTTGTTTGGCCTATTCCAAAGACCATTAGATTCATCAAAGGGAGTGCCATCAGGGTGGGCCTATTAGAGTGGTCTTAGTCACTGGAATCCAAGGGAGTCTGATGGGAGAGACTCTGAGAATGATCAAGCGCCGTCAATCTAGGAGAGGGCAAAATTCATTCTCAGTCGTAGATCTCCATGGGCCCCACTTAAGTTAATCTTAGGGAGAGTATTAGGGGGTCGTTAACTTTCAAGAAAGTTAGAGACTCTGAAGCAATTGGAGCCATTGATTTCCCAAATCTGAGGATCGTCGGATCCGTCAGAGTATGCCAATCGAAGGGGAATGTGTCTCAATGACTTCGATGGAGGAAGCTATGATGGTAAAGGAAGGCACCAAGGGTATATGTATAATTGATTTGGAGGGATCAATGAGCCAGATGGAATGTATAATTGATTTGGAGGGATCAATGAGCCAGATGGAAGGTGCCATTTCAGTGCCACAGCATATGGCACAAGTGACAGGGAGCCACGAGGATGCCACACCACAGTGAGGTGGCTTTTGACCAATGAAGGTCCAAGGAACTTTAGAAGGCCATAACTTTTGATCTGGAGCTCGGTTTTGAGCATGGTGGAAGTCGTTGGAAAGATATTGATGAGCAGAATACGATGATGCCCTTGGTAGAAGGCTTTGATCTGGTTAAGGAAAAGCAAAAATTTAATGCCCCATCCCTTAAAAGGGTACTTAGGGGGTTGGGTTCCTTACATGAGTCATAGGACAAACATTAGTTGTATGAGAGTGAGTTGTGGTTCATAGTATGTGTAGAAGGCATGCATCCTTTTAGTTTGCAATGTGATTTTCTCTTGTTATGATAATAACAATTATTCCTTCTTATTAGTTGAGTTGTGGTCTAGCGCTCAATAAGTGGGAGTTCTCCATCACTAGCACATTTTCAATTCCCAAAGGATAGTGCCTTGGGATGTCAGCTTTGGCATCTAACCTGGGAATCCTCAGAATGACATGTTCCATGAGTGATAATCCATCAAGTCCAAGTCTCGAAGCTCGATCCTAGTAGATACAAATATATTCTAATAGTGGGATAGGAGGATTTCAAGGGGGGGGGATTAAGTGCTCGAGCATGATAAAAAAAAAGTGGTGTCACTTTTTTTAAACAAAAGAATAAGAATTCTTCCATTTTTGGTATTATGTGATTTCTTTATTTCCGAGTATTACGTGCAATCTTTCTTTTTAGTATTACATTAATTTTTTCTTTTTTAGCATTAGATGCAGTGTTTTTTCTGTTTTCTTTATTATTTTTCTTTTTTTCCTACAAATTTTCAATGGTCTCAAAGTAGGGTTGGTTTTAATCTCTTTATGGACAGGAGATACATTATGGAGATTCAACCAATATAATGATAGCTATAGAGTATTGTTTTGATAAAGTGGAATTGATAGATGGTTGTTTCACAATGGGACATATTAGTTATATATTATGGTGCTCATAGGTGAAAATGTTGTCATTCAATTTCAATAATATTGTTGTTTGCAAATATCGATGGTGTTTTGCTAAGTTGTGACGAAGGGTCTAAAGCAATGCATTTAGAAAAGGTATTAAGAGAAGAATGTGGTTTTTGGTATGCCTTCACCAAACAGTGTGAAGTGCTAGTTTTTGACATGCCTTCACCAAATAGTACAAAGTGGTGTGCATGGAGGAGATAGATGCATCCAAGTCCAATGAATCAAAAGTAGAGGTACCATCAACAGACTTTAAAATAAAAGGTTGTTAGAGGAAAATATAGGTTCCTTGACATTTCTCCAAGTCAGGTATTGGAGGAGAATAAGTACTTAAGGTCTCCTAAGGGAAGTGGTGTGCCCATTTGTTAAGTTAATGGACGCTTGGTTGTAGTGAGGGTGTTGGAAATAACATCCAATGTCCATGTGTGTCAACTAGTTGGTGCATTGTTTGTTTGTGTGTGTGTTGTATATTTGAATAAACAATTGAATTTGTGTTAGTGAGATGAGACCGAGTTGTCATTCACAGTGTGTTTAAAATCCATGTAGATATGTGATTTGCAATGTAATTTTATCTTCTAGTTATAATAACAATTCTTTCTTTCTGATTACTTTGTATATTCTTTTTTTTTTGCAACTTTTTGATATTTTCACATTTTGAAATCATAATTCTTATCTCTGGATGAATGACTTTTCCATCTTTGTAAGTTGCCAAATTTGAATCGATGACTCTTAGTTTCCCCGTTATCTTAGGTTTTTTGGAATCTCCCAGAACTATAAAAGTTTTTGACTTAGTACTTATTTAGACCAAAGATTAATAATGCATCTCCTCCCTTCAAAGACTAAATTGGAAATTAATGTTTTTGAAACTATCCAACATTTTGTCGAAATTACTTTTTGTATGTATTAATTTTTTTGGCTTTAAACTAGCTCAATTTCTTTTGGCACATTAAAAAGCAGGAATTGGGAGTTCACTTACTAATTGCACACAAGAAGTTAAATCTATTGGAATGACAAAAATTATGCTAACAAATATCTGAAATGAAAAGAAAATAGGTATTGATGGCATAACTAATGATAATGGATACTTTTCAAAGACTTTGTTTTAATATTTTGGACAAAAAAAAACATTATTGGAGTAACAAGACTAGTAATAATTGATATTTTGATAATGACTCTTATTTAGTCTTTAATATTTTAGAAAAGTGTCTCACTAAATATCTTGATTTGGTATTTTGGTTAAAGATTCATTATTAAAATTCTCTCAGATGGGGTTTTAGAGGAGAGAATGGTGGTGATTACCACCTGGAAAGAGGGCATATGAATGTCTATTGATGGGAGAAAGAGGAATTATTAGGACAAGTGGTTGGATGGTTCTAGTCACTTTGACATTCATGGTCATCTCCTCTCTTTCCAAGTTGTTTGATTGGATGGTACTGTTACAATCACAAAGACCACAGAAAGAGGCCACCACATACACATTGTTGACTTGAAATCTCGTCACATATTATAAAAGCATCCAAATGATTGCAAGGTCTATATATTTATTTATGACATAATATTAATAGGTGGCCCCCCTATAAGAGAACACACAAATTCTTATTTTCAAGCATTCTCCTTAGCATACTTGCATACTTACATGTCAGTGATATGATGATGAAGCTTCAAAAGTTACGATTTGTCGATTTGTGGTTCTTATGATGCTTGATTAAAAGATGAAATTGGTTTGTTACACTTTGCTTCGATTCATTTTATGATGATAATTTCTCTTCATTAATTAGTAATTTGGTGACATGGTACTTGTGAAATATGCAAAATGAACGATTTGCCCTACTCCTATGATTACACAGTACTCGTAAGTTCAAAACATATAAACTTTACAGTTTATATATACAAATTTGACATATATGCAATGGGTAAAAGTGTGACAAGAAAAAGTATGGTCACAAACCATTTACATGTGGGTAAGTTTCCATTCATATTCAAAGGTCTTGTTACAAATTCATGGTATGCACAAAAGTCTATGGTATATCAATGGATTCACTCTTACAAGCTCATTTGTGTTCCATGTTGAGATTTGGGTCATAAGCAAAAGGTTATGTTTAAATTTAAATGCCATGAGTTCATGAGCAAAAAGGTTTGAAATGTTTGTTTTGATATATGCTATCAAATTTAAATGTACAAAAGATTTGAGTGGCATGTAATATGTCGTTAGATATAAGTGTTGGTCCATTCACATAAGTATATGGGTTAATTCGAATAATGGCCACTAAATGGACATAAAACATGGTATTATGTTATGATATTATATGGTGATGCGACTTGTTAGTATACAGATGGTAAAGGTTTATTGTTATATGGTCATATGTTATGGTAAAGAGATAATGGACGTGATCACCTGGCCATGCATTTATTTCGATTCAATGTTGGATTTAATGCCAAGTCGACCCGCACCTTACCATCTCTCGAGGAGTTAGGGTTATGCTCACTTGCATTACTCAGTCTGTGGAAAAGAGCTCCACGTGAGGAATGAATACATTGGGTCGTTGTGGAAATTGTCTCGGCACTGGTATAAACTAACAAATAGACAAGGTAAGTGCATCAAATCTTCAACATATTTTTCATGAAATTTGCTTACAAATGTATTAGCTTTTGGCTCTGTTTGACTGATCGTGAGTGTAAAAGTCTCTCTTTCATTATCTTTTGTTCCTAAGAAAAATTGGGTGATAATGGTGATTTGGTTTCAGTGATTTTGTTTGTTGTCTTATTCTCATCCTTTGTGTGTTATCCATGTTGACAAAATTTGTAAAATAAAGAAAATAATGAAGAATCGATGGTTGTTGGATGAAATAGGACTCTGGTTTTGGTTTTCATATTTTCATTTTCCATTCTATGTTCGTTTTTCATTTGGAGAACTAGTGGATTGTTGAGATATGGGTTGAGCTCGACTATGTTTTTTTCATGCAAGACAGTGAGGGTTTCAAACGCAGATAAGTTCTTGCTAACTTTATGAGCACCGTGGTTAATGGAAAGACCCATTAATGGTATTACACAAGTTGACATGGTTCGAGCCCGAATTCATGGAATGGTGTTCGATTGAAATCTAGTTCATATGAGCTCTAGTTGTTTTCATTTTCTTTGGCTTGTCTTTAGTTCTAGTTTTACCTAGGTTATACTTCTTCGACCCATGTTCAAAGCTGGGTACGTCTTGGTTATTAAAAAAGGGGAAAATGGGTCAAACCTATCTTTGATATTCATTTCCAGCAAGGTTGAACCCGATATACACATGCTATCAATTGATTATTGGTGTCGAGCTTTCCCTTTTCACTCTGAAGTTTAAAGGTTATTTGTTGTTGCATCCCACCTTGTTTCTTTGATTAAGACTATTTTATTCAAGACAGAGCCTTTGGTTACATGCATAGTCAACTCTAGTTGAGCAATAATTGAGCTCGAGCTCTCTCTATTGTGAGTATGGCCAGTTTGTTGTTCCAAAAGTCGAATTCTCTCCATACTGTCAAACTTTAAGCTTAATGGTGTTTAAAATGAGTATACGCCATATTATGCCTCAACAATAATTTTTTTGACTATATGCTATGTCACAGATGGTATAGACTTATTACATTTTGATTGGTTTGTTACGCATGGCCTCATGCTAATTTAATCTATGGTTATGATTGGATGGTATTAATGAGTTGGAATGGGTTGAAGTCATACATTTCTTAAAGGTTATTTACCAATCAAGAAGGGTAATTATATGATGGTATTTTAAAAATAATGTCTGGGTTTTAAAAAAAAGGGGTTGGTGTATGGAATTGACATTTCCCACATGTATGTCATTTTCCATGAGCCACTCTCCCTTAATCCCACTCATACAAAATCCATTTTACATGTTTCTCTCCCATGTCCATATAACTAAGAGAAATTGTGATATATGTGACCCGCAGTTTGAATGACAAGAATGGTTTGAGCAACATGATAAACAAAGCATGATATCTATTTACAACATGTAAAAATATGGTTTAAGAATGATTCAATAACTTATTGTTTTTACAATTGAAGATGTACGTGCATGGTTAAGAGAGTTAAAATATTGAACAATGTTTGTCATACATTCCTATCGTATTACCATTTTTAACAAATTATGCACCTTTATCACATATCCTTGTCATATAAATATCCTTTCTCATGCACTTCACTGCTCATATTTTAAAAGAAAAGAGGCATATACATAAGGAAATGAATTTTTATTTCATATTTCAAATGAATGGAAATAAGATGCTAGATGTTCACTGAGTTGAGTTTTCTTCCTTTAATTTCACTTATCCCATTCATTTTCCCCTTTTATGCTTGATGACTATGTTTCTCAAAGCCATAGCTGAATCATGTTCAACAAATTGTAATTGATGTTTGTTTTTGTTGAATTGTATTTTACTTAAAGAATTATTGCACTAACAAAATGTTGGTGGCATATAGATGAGTTTTTTTGGCAGAGGTAGCCGCAAAGGTGGCAATAAAGGTAATATGGGAGATAGAGGAAGAAGGGGAAGGATGCCTAATGTATTGTGGCAACCTAAGAGGCACAAGAAGATGAGGTTTTCAACACATTTCAACGTTGATTCTGAAGAATTTCATCAACTGACTCAAATAGATTACTTAAACCTTGGGGGAAAACCCGCTTTACCCCAACCTCCAGCTCCTCCCAATGTGATTTTGTAGCCACATACTAATATTGTGCATGACCCTATGCCCTTTGTTCAACCGAAAAATGATGGATGAGGTAATACAATTGTGAATCCCCCCTCTGGTATTCCCAATGGCCAAATGATTCACATCTTCCTCCTCCACCTCCTATTCCTACAACACTTCCTATTGTTTCAGCTAGTTCTATGGCTCACTCACTTCCTCCAAAAGATCACAAAGTACCCCCTCATGTTTCCCAATTGGATAAAGGTAAGAAACAAGTCACCTCTCTTGGTATTAGAAAATCCTCTTCGTCTACCCACTCTAAACTGAAATCAACAAAAGAAAATAGTAGCAAGAAAGAAATCAGTTTGAGTGACATACATCCAGACATAGAAAATCTTGAAGAGAAAAAGTCTCAATATGAAGACTTTCTCAAAGAAAGGGAAGAATTATTTAAAAAGAAGTTCCTTGGACTATTTTGATTTTGTCTTAAGACAATGAATTTGACTTTGATACTATTTTTGGACAGATAACAAATTCATGGTATTTATTTTGAAAACTCAAATATCATTCTATTTTTGGAGATACAAGTAGATGTTGATGTTATATTTTGAATTAGTGTTTATGTTTCATATTACTGATCTTTATATTACTGAATCATTGTGGAGTTACAAGGAATATTTGGAATGTTGAAAATAAAAGAAGTAAAGACATAGGGGGCCCACCTATTAATTATTATATATATTATTATTATTATTATTATTATTTACGTCTTATCATAAATAAAGTTGTCCCATCTTAACTAAAGTTATTTAACTTTAGTAACAAAAGGTAGTTGAATCAATTGAACTACTTTTTGAAGAATAAAAGGAAGAGAGCAAGGACAAAGTGGACATGAGAAAACATATAGAGACACTTCTAATAAGGTTTTCTCCTGCCTCAAGTGAGAATACTTATTCATTCATGCATTTCTGAGTTTCTTGAGAGCTAAGTCCTCTTGTTGATAGTAGGGATACTCTAAAGGTGGGAAAAAGAAAGGACCGGGAAGTATAGACTTTTGACATGCTTCAAAAGGTCATTCATTTATTTTGATAGGCTCTTTAGACTTAATTAGAATTTTTGAATTCAATTTCAGTGTCGATTAATTCTATTTTGCAGAGTCAAGGCTATGATGAGATTGTAACTTGGATTGATCTAGTTTATTTTTAGTCTTGGTATTTTTCTTTAAGACACTAGTTGTCTTTGTATGATTCAAAATTATATCCTAAACTTCTAAGTCTAATTCTGGTCCAAACCCTCGCAAGGGCTTGTAAAGAGAAACTTGTTTGTTATCAGAAAATATATCATTAAAAATCGTTTTCCAGTTTCTTCTCAATTTGAGACTTGTGGTATATTGAGTTTCATATGTGTGTGATCTTGTTTTTATTTATTCATCTTTCATTAAATTCATTTAAAAACACTTTTTCTATTTTAAAATTGTATTTTATAGCAAAGCATTCAAATTACATTATAGCATTAGGCCCAAGAACTTATTTCTTGAGGGGTGCTTGATGTTTAATAGGCTATAAGCGTAGGGTGATAATCCCTCCTATCTCACCTAGCGTAGTGAGATTCAAAAATGCTTGAGTGAGGATATAATCATTCCTCACCTCAACATTTATTTGGTGACCATACTGGGGAGTATCTTTTACTCTCTAGTTCTTTTTCTTTGTTTTTTGTTTTAATTCTTTGGATTAATGACTTTGTTTGTCCAACAACAACCTAATTTGAGATTTCCTATTTAAATAAGTGTTGCATCATGCCTTTTATTTTATTTTATTCTTGAAACTACCCATATTCGTGAAGAACTTGAATGTTTATGGGAGACTATAACCCACGATATTGAAATTCAAGATCAAAGAGAATCCCTTCAAAGGCATGCTCGAAATAGGCCTCTTCAATAAATTGTTGTCTTATGACCACCCAGTCTTGTCTATCAAGATGGTTAAGAGGCCAATCTCCTGAATCTAATCCTTTCTTTGAAATAAGAAGGAAAAAGGAAGTCTTAGAGAATCTTCAGCCATGGATTAGAAGATATTTTCCAAATTCTTCATTTGAAGAAACAAGTATTTCAATATCTTTTTCTCCCAGGCAACCCACAATGACTTCTTCTGGTGGTTCTAATGGCTCAGGTGGACCCACTTCTTCACAAGCTACAACTTCCTCTCTAATCATAAGCATGTACAGTCATTGCAATTCTATCGCGTCAACTACAAATCCTGCTAAAGTAATCAAATAATACATTTTATTTAAATTTGATGAGGATGCAAATGCTACTCCACAACATGTGTCTTCTCCTTTAGATTTAGCCCCAGCTACTACATCTCTTCCAAAATTCAAAGATCATTTGCCAAAATTTTCTGGTAATGGCACTATATCATTTAATGAGCATCTTATTGATTTCTCAAATGCATGCCATAATATTGGAGCAAATGAAAATGATACATGCATAAGGATTTTTGTCAATTCTTTGGAAGGAAAGGCTACGAATGATTTCTTTGAATTAGCGCCCAAGATATTTACAACTTGGGATAAATTATTGTATTGGTTCAAATCAAGTTATGGACAACCTCAAAGTCAACGAAGTTGCTGTAACGACCTCCTCGTTACAACAACAACTCTGAGAACAGGTGCAATTTTTTTTTTTTGTTTAAGGTGTGTGCGCACGTGTAGAAGTAACAAACACACTTGACTCTACGTCGCCACTCGACAACCAACAAGACGCAACCACGATGTTCAACACAAGAAGACTGAAGGCACACAACAAGTAACTGCAACAATATACGGCCATAGGCATAAGGCGCACAACACAAACATTAAAACATACTGGGGGTGCACAGTAAGAACACAGAGGGAAGAATCCATGGTGTTAGGGTTACTATTTATGCACAGGAAAGCAGGGCGTTTAGTCTTATGTCTTCTCGAAAGAAGATTAGACAGGCTCCTGGCCGACTGCTCAGGCAGAAACTAGTAACCCGACCTAGAACAAGATGCAAGCAAGACGAACACAACAAGACGACCCCGACATATCACAGTGACAACAAGCCATAAATGCCCCTAGACATAAGGCATACAACTAGCAGTTGTAAGCAGAAAACGACACCAGGTGTTAAGTACAATACAGTCACAGATGGAAGAATCCAACAGTAGAGTTTACTATTTCTGCACAGAAAAGTAGGGCGTTTAGTCTTATGTCTTCTCGAAAGAAGATTAGACAGGCTCCTGGCCGACTGCTCAGGAAGAAACTAATAAATCTTTTAGGGAGTCGCAGTAGTGGAAACTGTGCCTTTAAACAACCCGAGACTACTGATACGGCTCAGGATTCTTTACACAGAAAAATCACACACACAGACATATATACTAAGGCTACAAGGAGGTGTCTATACCCCGCCCGACACAGGCAGACCACACAATGCAAGACAACCAAGCACTGCAAAATCAAGGACAACCACGACTTCTACGGGAGACACAAGTCAGAAGGATTTCGACATCGACCAACCACTATTGAGACTCAAGACCTTAATCATAGACCAATTATTCCATTTGAACTCCATTAGTAGACAAGATACCCAGTCCAACCGTAAAAGAATGTAAATTTAAGTAATTGCAGATTCCCCAATTAATCTTAGTAGTTCAAGGTACTTGGTTCAAGGACCTTATATCTAAAATCATTCATAACTAAAGATTCAATCATATTAAGATGAGTCCACAATGCCATTATTTCTCATAAAATACCTAATACTAAAAATTGCACTTTAATTTATATTGACATGCATTACCTTCACATTACTCAACGATGTAATACAGAGACATTACCCCTTACGCATCRCCATGACAATAAATTAYAGTAAGGCGCCCAGGGCCATGACACGATGTTACCATAATCTTGCAATTTAGAAAGCAATCAACATTATATGTTGTCTAACCCTAACAATACTTTTATTTGTTACAAGATCCTTGCTCTTACATAAATCAAATGATATGTTAAAATTGCATTACCCCCATAATGTGCAGCCACTACCTAATACCCAAGGAGTCTCCTTCTTACTTGAACACCTAAGCAATTCCTTCTTTAGTTGAAGATACAAAGCAATTCCTACTTCATTGAATGTATAAAGCAATTCTTATTATATTGAATACATAATTAAGCCATTGCATGGTGAAAATAATAACATCTATTGGGTTGCACACCTGAATAAAGCAATTGCTAACTAACACGAATAAACCAAGTATGAAGCAATAAAGCAGTTGTATAATAGCATTTTGTTTCCGTATAAAGCAATTCTTTTTATATTGAATACGTGATAAAGCAATTGCACGGTGAAAATAATAATCATAAAAAGAGCTTAACCAATTCCTACCTTTCCTAACAGAATGAAAAAGGGACAATAATGGTAAAAATAAAGCCATATAAACTAAAATCAATGGGATACATATTATCATCGAATTGTGGTGAATTTCATGACGAGGTAAATTGAACTAAATAAAGGCTTTCATTTCAGAACAAATCATTGCCATTTAAACAATTGATGAGAAATCATAAGGATACAATAAGAAGGGAGACATTTTATAATTGCATTTGATAATTGTGTTTTACCTTGTCATTTAATTACAACCGGTGGCATTACAGCAACCCACTTTACGGATTCCCGCTATTGCCCAGTAATTGACCCAACGAGATGACAGTAGTAAAAAGGAATGACAGAAATGTAAAAACGAGATGACAAAATTTCACAACGAAAGACAACATATTATAAACGAAATGCCCACCACCGAAATGCCCACTGTAAATCAAAGAGAACGCCCACAATCCCAAAAAAAATGCCACTGTATATAAAAAGAAAACGCCACTGTACAAATTTGCCCACTCTACAAAAAGAAACGCCCAATAAATACAAAGAAAACCCACGGTAAAGATTGTCCACTGAAAATAAAAAGAAACGCTCACTGTATACAAAAGATCCAATATAATAAATGCCCACTGTATGTAAAAAAAACGCCCAATATAAGAATGGTCCATATGTAGAAACACCCAATAAATACAAACGAAATGTAATGATGCAGACCACACACACAGAGGTAAACGCCCAATAAATACAAATGAAATGCCATTTAAAACGCCCAATATTTTCCGGTAAAACGTAGATCTTTTAAACGCAGACTTGTAAGACTTTACTGCCCGGAAATGGATGATTAAATCGATTGCTTAAATTCAGATTTATATTACATTAATAGAGACTCAATCGAAAATGCTTGCATTTACCATTAAAACGCAGACCTTTCGAGCCACATACCAGAAAGCAGAATGCCCAACGAAATCCATGCATGCAGAATCAAATACATAATTCAGAATGCCAATCGAACTCCAATATGCCAAATTGAAATCCACGAATGCAGAGAAATTCAAATCAAGACGCAGAGAAAATTGGGGGCCAACGACACGCTGAGGGAAACACCAAGCGCAGAAGGAAATTTCAAAGCTCAAGGGAAGAAAAATTTCAGAGTTCAAGGGAAGAAAGACTCAGAGTTTAAGAGACTGACAGTTGGGGAGTATACTCCTCCCAATGCAGGGATACAGAACGCAGGAATTTATATTATAATTACGCAGAGAAAATCACAAAAAGGACGCCGAAATTTCACCCCAAAAACAAACCACGGTCAAAATTTCCATAACAACAAATATTAAAAATTACACATTCCCGCACCATCATTTAAATTTGCACAGTCCAGAATTACAGCATAATGATTTTATACAGTCTAGAATTACAGCAGAAATGATTTTATACAGTCCAGAGCGATGAATGAAAAGGATATACATCAACAATATTACAACGAAGATTTACATCCAAGCATTCTACTACCAAATAACGCGCGTACCTTTTTCCCTTTCGACCACCTTGATTGATGTTCGCACCTCGATCGATGTCCCACGCTCCTTGCCGCTCCTTCTTGCCGACCGTATCGACCTCACCGGTACCCCCCTATAGTCGCTCCTAAAATTACTCCTAGGGTTCCTAGATCCCCTCACATGCTTTTAATAACTTTCTCTAAAAGAAGTTGCTATTTCAGTTCATTATAGAAAGTTATTAATTGCTGATTCCTTTTTGGTTTTTACCCTATGTCCCCTACTTTCCTTTATTACAAGTTTCCCTATTTCTATTATTTATTCCTTTCCCCTTTTTGTTTTAAGACCAAAAAGATAAAGGCGCTAATTAATCCTTTCTATATTTTTAAATTCATTACTTTTATACTCTCACACATTTTTTTAACTTTATATTCCTTTTTACCATTAACACCACGTATTTTAATTAATTTATTCCCTTTCTTCACTTTACCCCCTTTAATTTTAAGAAGACTTTAATTAACACCTAGGAGGGTTTTAGTTTATGCCCTTATGTTTATTTTTGTAGGATCTTTTCTTAGGGCTTGTCAAAATTTTATCTTAGAGGTGTTTTAAATTTTAGGTTTAGATTCGAATTGGGTGACAATCAATTAGGGGAGTCGTTTTGAGAATTTCTAAAGGCGTTAAGGTCTCAGGGTCATCTAGGTTTATCTCATCATCACCATCAATGTGACGTGCCCTTCAGGATGCACTACGTGCTCCAAGGGTGCCACTCGCCTCGTTTGCTTCTGTTGCGCGACGTGCCCTTCAGGATGCACCACGTGCTCCAAGGGTGCCACTCGCTGACTTGACTGATTGGTAGACATCTATAACCCCTGGAGTCAACACTCCGCCAGGTGAACTCGTGGGAGACTAAGGGCTCTAAGGAATAAGGCCCCCGCCTTATTGCGCGCCCCTTAGAATCATCATGAGCGATTGTCGCAGTCTTCCCTCACGGCATCATGGATCCTCTCGAACTAGGTAATCGTTAACCTACAGTTCGAGCCACGACGGGAGTGCTAGTAGGTTGTGGCAGGGCTGCTGTCCACACCTCTCCCTCAACCTCTCTAGAAATCATGTGTGGCCCTTTTACTCCATATGTGAGTCTGGTCGGCAAGCTATCGTCAGCTTGCATCATCAACCATCATGTCAGAACGTCAACAACATATCATAAAATCAATATCATATCATCAAAACAAAGCAATATCACCGTAAATGAATCAACCCAAATAGCACACTCCCTGACTCAATTTGGAGTCCAAGGGGGTTCCACCGATGCCTCTGCATCCTCAAGGTCTGAAACCTTGCACACTCAATGAAACTGAGTCAGCAGCACCTGTCTACATCAAAGTAGTAAAAACATCCTGTCATCTATCTTAACGCATCATAATGAAGGTTAAATGTTTTATCATCATAAAAATCCAGATCACTTGCGAGCAAGTTTCCTCAAGGAATAAGTTTTGTAAGCGCGCCAGAGCGGGATGTTACATACACCCCCTCTTGGTCTAAACTTTGTCCTGAAGTTTCTCAGTATAAATGCCGTAATAAATGTACCACAATATCATAAAAACCACAGTATCATAAGTCTATCTATCAAACAAAAATGGAAACTGCTGGCGCATATCATATGCGTCCTCCCAGGTCGCTGAGTGCGGACTATAACTGTCCCACTGGACCTTGACCTGATCTATCGTTCGACGTCGTAACTGTCGAACGCGATGATCTAAGATGCGGACCGGCTCAGCCGTGAGCGCTCCCTCGTCTGATACCTGCAAGGAACCCATGTCAATCACATGTGTAGGATCACTAATATAATGTCTCAAAACTGATATATAAAAAACATCGTGCATACGCCTCAAAGAATCAGGCAAGGCTAGTTGATAGGCCACGGGCCCCTTTCTCTCCACAATCTCGAAAGGTCCCACGAACCTAGGAGAGAGTTTAGCTCCCTTTCCTAACTTGATCAAATTCTTATGCGGTTTAACCCGCAAGAAGACTCGATCGCC
>JASDQU010739153.1:102935-160023 GCA_032191745.1 Picea mariana
AGGCGTGGATGCTACTGGAGGCGTCACGCCTCCTCCTCTAGCACCCCGTCGTCTACCTCCGCGGTGTCCTCTAACCATGATTACCTGCACACACACAATCAACTCAATCAGCAACAAAATAATCAAATATAATCATGTCAACAAAATTCGTAGCGAATCCCAAGTCGCGGGTCGAACCGGCTCTAATACCATATGTAACGACCTCCTCGTTATGATAACAACTCTGAGAACAGGTGCAATTTTTTTTTTTTGTTTAAGGTGTGTGCGCGCGTGTAGAAGTAACAAACACACTTGACTCTACGTTGCCACTCGACAACCAACAAGACGCAACCATGATGTTCAGCACAAGAAGACTGAAGGCACACAACGAGTAACTGCAACAATATACGGCCATAGGCATAAGGCGCACAACACAAACATTAAGACATACTGGGGGTGCATAGTAAGAACACAGAGGGAAGAATCCATGGTGTTAGGGTTACTATTTATGCACAGGAAAGCAGGGCGTTTAGTCTTATGTCTTCTCGAAAGAAGATTAGACAGGCTCCTGGCCGACTGCTCAGGCAGAAACTAGTAACCCGACCTAGAACAAGATGCAGGCAAGACGAACACAACAAGACGACCCCGACATATCACAGTGACAACAAGCCATAAACGCCCCTAGACATAAGGCGTACAACTAGCAGCTGTAAGCAGAAAACGACACCAGGTGTTAAGTACAGTACAGTCACAGATGGAAGAATCCAAAAATAGAGTTTACTATTTCTGCACAGAAAAGCAGGGCGTTTAGTCTTATGTCTTCTCGAAAGAAGATTAGACAGGCTCCTGGCCGACTGCTCAGGTAGAAACTAATAAATCTTTTAGGGAGTCGCAGTAGTGGAAACTATGCCTTTAAACAACCCGAGACTATTGATACGGCTCAGGATTCTTTACACTGAAAAATCACACACACAGACATATATACTAAGGCTACAAGGAGGTGTCTATACCCCGCCCGACACAGGCAGACCACACAATGCAAGACAACCAAGTACTGCAAAATCAAGGACAACCACGAATTCTACGAGAGACACAAGTCAGAAGGATTTCGACATCGACCAACCACTATTGAGACTCAAGACCTTAATCATAGACCAATTATTCCATTTGAACTCCATTAGTAGACAAGATACCCTGTCCAACCGTAAGAGAATGTAAATTTAAGTAATTGCAGATTCCCCAATTAATCTTAGTAGTTCAAGGTACTTGGTTCAAGGACCTTATATCTAAAATCATTCATAATCATATTAAGATAAGTCCACAATGCCATTATTTCTCATAAAATACCTAATACTAAAAATTGCACTTTAATTTATATTGACATGCATTACCTTCACATTACTCAACGATGTAATACAGAGACATTACCCCTTACGCATCGCCATGACAATAAATTACAGTAAGGCGCCCAGGGCCATGACACAATGTTACCATAATCTTGCAATTTAGAAAGCAATCAACATTATATGTTGTCTAACCCTAACAGTACTTTTATTTGTTACAAGATTCTTTCTCTTACATAAATCAAATGATATGTTAAAATTGCATTACCCCCATAATGTGCAGCCACTACCTAATACCCAAGGAGTCTCCTTCTTACTTGAACACCTAAGAAATTCCTTCTTTAGTTGAAGATACAAAGCAATTCCTACTTCATTGAATGTATAAAGCAATTCTTATTATATTGAATACATAATTAAGCCATTGCATGGTGAAAATAATAACATCTATTGGGTTGCACACCTGAATAAAGCAATTGTTAACTAACACGAATAAACCAAGTATGAAGCAATAAAGCAATTGTATAATAGCATTTTGTTTCCGTATAAAGAAATTCTTTTTATATTGAATACGTGATAAAGCAATTGCACGGTGAAAATAATAATCATAAAAAGAGCTTAACCAATTCCTACCTTTCCTAAAAGAATGAAAAAGGGACAATAATGGTAAAAATAAAGCCATATAAACTAAAATCAATGGGATACATATTGTCATCGAATTGTGGTGAATTTCATGACGAGGTAAATTGAACTAAATAAAGTCTTTAATTTCAGAACAAATCATTGCCATTTAAACAATCGATGAGAAATCATAAGGATACAATCAGAAGGGAGCCATTTTATAATTTCATTTGATAATTGTGTTTTACCTTGTCATTTAATTACAACCGGTGGCATTACAACAACCCACTTTACAGATTCCCGCTACTGCCCAGTAATCGACCCAACGAGATGACAGTAGTAAAAAGGAATGACATAAATGTAAAAACGAGATGACATAATTTCACAACGAAAGACGACATATTATAAACGAAATGCCCAACCACCGAAATGCCCACTGTAAATCAAAGAGAACGCCCACAATCCCAAAAAAAACGCCACTGTACAAATTTGCCCACTGTACAAAAAGAAACGCCCAATAAATACAAAGAAAACCCACGGTAAAGATTGTCCACTGAAAATAAAAAGAAACGCCCACTGTATACAAAAGATCCAATATAATAAATGCCCACTGTATGTAATAAAAATGCCCAATATAAGAATGGCCCACTTTATGTAGAAACGCCCAATAAATACAAATGAAATGTAATGATGCTCATTCTGAATGAGAAAGCAGACCACACACACAGAGGTAAACGCCCAATAAATACAAACGAAATGCCATTTAAAACGCCCAATATTTTCCGGTAAAACACAGATCTTTTAAACGCGGACCTGTAAGACTTTACTGCCTGGAAATGGATGATTAAATTGATTGCTTAAATTCAGATTTACATTACATTAATAGAGACTCAATCGAAAACGCTTGCATTTACCATTAAAACGCAGACCTTTCAAGCGACATACCAGAAAGCAGAATGCCCAACGAAATCCATGCATGCAGAATCAAATACGGAATTTAGAATGCCAATCGAACTCCAATATGCCAAATCGAAATCCACGAATGCAGAGAAATTCAAATCAAGACGCAGAGAAAATTGGGGGCCAACGACACGTTGAGGGAAACACCAAGCGCAGAAGGGAATTTCAGAGCTCAAGGGAAGAAAAATTTCAGAGTTCAAGGGAAGAAAGACTCAGAGTTTAAGAGACTGACAGTTGGGGAGTATACTCCTCCCAACGCAGGGATAGAGAACGCAAGAATTTATATTATAATTACGCAGAGAAAATCACAAAAAGGACGCCGGAATTTCACCCCAAAAACAACCCACGGTCAAAATTTCCATAACAACAAATATTAAAAATTACACATTCCCGCACCATCATTTAAATTTGCACAGTCCAGAATTACAACAGAATGATTTTATACAGTCTAGAATTACAGCAGGAATGATTTTATACAGTCCAGAGCGATGAATGAAAAGGATATAAAGCAACAATATTACAACGAAGATTTACATCCAAGCATTCTACTACCAAATAACGCGCGTACCTTTTTCCCTTTCGACCGCCTTGATTGATGTCCACGCCTCGATCGATGTCCCGCGCTCCTTGCCACTCCTTCTTTCCGACCATAGCGACCTCATCGGTACCTCCCAGCCAATCTCTAGGGGTACTCTGGTTTCCCCTTAGCCCCCCGAGCCGCAAAGGGGCCACACAAGATCCAGAGATAAGACTAGCTTCTCAGCTCGCCTCCAAGGCTGAGCTACCACTCCAATACAACTGAGAAATTCCCAACTCCTCACAAGCAAACATTCAAGCCACAATCCGACAGCGTAACGTTACACTAACCGTTCCTCCTCTCTTCCTCCTTTTCCCCTTCTTTTATAGAAATTTGAGACCACCTACTTTCCTAAATCATTATTAATTTAAGTTTTAATGATAATCCTCTAAAAATTCTCTGTCGTCCAAGTGTCACTCATCCCCCACGTTTCTCCAAAAATAATTTCTTTTTAATAATTAAAAGACTCACTTCCCTCACCCCCCTATAGTCGCTCCTAAAATTATTCATAGGGTTCCTAGATCCCCACACATGCTTTTAATAACTTTCCCTAAAAGAAGTTGCTATTTCATTTCATTATAGAAAGTTCTTAATTGCTGATTCCTTTTTTCTTTTTACCCTATGTCCCCTACTTTTCTTTATTACAAGTTTCCCTATTTCTATTATTTATTCCTTTCCCCATTTTGTTTTAACACCAAAAAGATAAATGCGCTAATTAATCCTTTCTATATTTTTAAATTCATTACTTTTATACTCTCACACGTTTTTTTAACTTTATATTCCTTTTTACCATTAACACCACGTATTTTAATTAATTTATTCCCTTTCTTCACTTTACCCCCTTTAATTTTAAGAAGACTTTAATTAACACCTAGGAGGTTTTTAGTTTACGCCCTTATGTTTATTTTTATAGGATCTTTTCTTAGGGCTTGTCAAAATTTTATCTTAGAGGTGTTTTAAATTTTAGGTTTAGATTCGAAATGGGTGACGATCAATTAGGGAAGTCGTTTTGAGAATTTCTAAAGGCGTTAAGGTCTCAGGGTCATCTAGGTTTGTCTCATCATCACCATCAATGCGACGTGCCCTTCAGGACGCACTACGTGCTCCAAGGGTGCCACTCGCCTCGTTTGATTCTGTTGCGTGACGTGCCCTTCAGGATGCACCACGTGCTGCAAGGGTGCCACTCGCCTCGTTTTCTTTTGTTGCGCGACGTGCCCTTCAGGATGCACCACGTGCTCCAAGGGTGCCACTCGTTGACTTGACTGATTGGTAGACATCTATAACCCCTGGAGTCAACACTCCGCCAGGTGAACTCGTGGGAGACTAAGGGCTCTAAGGAATAAGGCCCTTGCCTTATTGCGCGCCCCTTAGAATCATCGTGAGCGACTGTCACAGTCTACCCTCACGGCATCGTGGATCCTCTCGAACTAGGTAATCGTTAACCTATAGTTCGAGCCACGACAGGAGTGCTAGTAGGATGTGGCAGGGCTGTTGTCCACACCTCTCCCTCAACCTCTCTGGAAATCATGTGTGGCCCTTTTACTCCATATGTGAGTCTGGTCGGCAAGCTATCGTCAACCTGCATCATCAACCATTATGTCAGAACGTCAACAACATATCATAAAATCAATATCATATCATCAAAACAAAGCAATATCACCGTAAATGAATCAACCCAAATAGCACACTCCCTGACTCAATCCAGAGTCCAAGGGGGTTCCACCGATGCCTCTGCATCCTCAAGGTCTGAAACCCTGCACACTCAATGAAACTGAGTCAGCAGCACCTGTCTACATCAAGGTAGTAAAAACATCCTGTCATCTATCTTAACGCATCATAATGAAGGTTAAATGTTTTATCATCATAAAAATCCAGATCACTTGCGAGCAAGTGTCCTTAAGGAATAAGTTTTGTAAGCGCGCCAAAGCGGGATGTTACAGTTGCTTAGAGATTACAACAATATTGTCTATAATAAAAGTGAGACTATTAAATCTTTCAATTTGTGTTTCACTAAATTATACAATCAGATTCCATAAATCATTAGACCTCATAATCAAGATGCATTAATGCTCTATTATAACACCTTGCCTTCTGCCTATCATCATAGGCCGGAGGAAAAGAATGCTAACTATCTAGGATCTGCATTACAAACTTGTTTAGAGTTTGAGGAGCAGTTGACAAGAATAGGTCTTCCTGTTGAAGACTTTTTCAAATAGAATGATATGTCAATTGTATTACAACTGGTCCAAGATATGAGCAATTTGATGATTTCTTTTGAAAGAAAAGAGGAAAATCCCACCTCTGATCCAGCTGAAACTTTTTCTCAGGCCGCCTTTGGAAATCAAACTAATATCTTTCAGCCTAAGGCTATCTTTTCAGTAACCTAGTGCAATTATTGTGATGAGAATCATGACAAAAATACATGTGAGATAAAAACTGAGTGCAAGAGAGCGCATCTTTGGCAAGAAAACCAATACAACTATTACTACCTTGGATTGGGATCAATAAGAGGATGTCGTGATGGTTGAAACTCAAAATAAATCTCATGCAAACAAGGGCAAGGGAGGTCCTGCTAAGACCACTTTTTCTTCTAGTTCATGTCAGATAGTTGGCTTAGGTTGATGGATAGTTGGTTGTCATTGATGTCAACTATTGGAGAGTGATATTGTATATTGATGTCAACCCCTTAGTGATTGATGTCAACCCTTGGAGAAAGTCCGGTAGCACAAAGGTTTGGGTAATGGAACCAAGGTTGTTTCATGTATAATGGTATGGGTTTTAATATATTTGAAGGTAAGACTATTCTATATGGATAGTACATGTCATTCCATTTTTGGTGGTATGTGGAACGTCACATAACTCCTCACAATTAGAGAGTTATGGCCGTGAGAAGTTGGAGAACCCAAGTTTGGGTAATTGACCCAAGTTTTTTTGATGGATAATGGTATGACTTTTGATATATTTTAAGTCAAGACTATTATATATGGATAATACATGTCATGCCATTTCTGGTGGTATGTGGAACGTCACATAACTCCTCACGGTTTGAGAGTTATGGCCTTATGAAGTTGGAGGACCCTCATATGTTGGCTTGAAGCCCCAAAAGGTCAAAGAACTCAAAGAGCTTGCAAAGAAGAAAATATTATTTAAATGATAAAGTAAAGTGACAAAGTCAAGAAGGATTATTTAAATAATAAAGTGAAGTGACAAAATCAAAGAAGATTATTTAAATGATAAAGTGAGGTGACAAAGTCAAGGAGGAATATTTAAATGATAAGTAATGGATAACTTTCTAATTATGGAAAGTGGTTAACCCTAAAAATGAGGAAAATAGGTTAAGTAACCTATAAATGGGTTAAGTGACCTAGAAGATGGAGAGTATAAATAAGAGACAAGGCTCTCTCATTTTACATCACACTTGAGCTTATTCAATATCTATAGGTGACTGAGGTAACCAAAGGATATCTAAGCCTAATTTCATAGGGAAGGTGAAGAAAAGAAGACCAAAATTCAAAGGAGGATAAATTCTTTTGATGATGCTTTCTAAGGTATGTTATTTACAAGTCATTTCACCATTTTCACAATAACTTTTTTTCTAGAATGATTCAGAACATGAGATTGATAAGACATTGAGGAAACATATATAAGTATCTGTGGTAAAAAAATTCATCTTGTGGGTATTTGTATTTTTGGAGTTACGCTCTGTGGAAAATAGGGTTTGTGGCTAGTCCTGAAACTAGTCTAAAATAGGTGTTTCGGGTAAAAACGTCATAACTTCTTCATAATAGATCCAAATTCAGTAAGACCAAATGTGTTAGTTAGAGTACAATTTGTAGTATGATGTGTAACATTTTCAGATCCATTCAACAAATATTTTGTGCGAGGCACGCTCTACAAGTTCGCTCTCTAGAATAAGCTAGAATTAAGCAAGGTATGCCATTTTTGCTATAAATCCTTTTCTGAGAGGTTCCAAGTAGTGAAACCTGGAGGAATTGTATAAAACAAACTGAAGAACATTGTGTAATACTTTCAGATCTTTATTCATTACAGGTACATAGTTATGATTATTTCAAGTTAGGGTTGTTAACTAATCCCAAACTAGTAATGTGATACTAAAGAAAAGTTTGATGGAAATGCTAGTCTTTTGCTGTGAAAGTTAAGGAAGGTTTGTAGGTATGTGATCATATACACCAGGTCTATTAAAGAGTTACAAATCATATTTGAATGATGAAATTGATGAGGGATTTTGGTTAAGGTACATATTGGGTACATGGTTGAGACAAGTAGTTGATGAGTTGGCACATACATGAGGTATATAGTTATGATGTTGGTACATCTTGATGAGTCATAGTTGATGAGTAGTTAATACATGATTGGTACATACTTGGTACATGGTTGGAGACACTTGTTAGTAGTATTGTTGATACATGGTTTATGGATGATGTAGCATACTTGTATTATTAGAAGCACATATTGATATTGGTGATGATTATGAGTTGTGTTATGCTTGGTTGATGCACATCTTTGAGAGTTGTCTTGGTGAGTAGATCTGATTTGGTTGATAAGATTGATGAGACAGGTTGTTGTGATAGGTTGTTTGGATAAGTTGTTGTGACAGGTTATTTATACATGTTTGGTGCATGGTTGATGCACTTGTTCATTGTATAGGTTGAGGTACAGGTTGGTGCATGGTTGATGCACTTATTTATGGCACAAGTTGATTACAGGTTGTTTGGTATAGGTTGGTGCATGGTTGATGCACTTGTTTATGGTACAGGTTGATTACAGGTTGAGGTACAGGTTGATGCATGGTTCAGGTTATTGATATAGGTTATTTGGTGCAGTTTGATTGGTACAGGTTTACAACAGTATATCTCATAGTGATAGTGTGACAGTGGTTCCATCATTCTACTTATACGTCAGGGAGGTTGGACGGGGCAAGGACAGGTGGTTGTAGCCACCTTTCGATTGTAGCCGGAGAACATAGGGGGTTGTAACCTCCTTCTGGTTGTAGCCAGAGAATTGGGGAGTTGGAGCTTCCCTCAAGTTGTAGCTTGAGAAACTAGGGGGTTGGAGCCTCCTTCCAGTTGTAGCTGGAAAACAAAGGAAGTTGGTGCTTCCAATGAATGTAATTCTTCAAGATATATAAGAAAAAACATTTCGTGGTTTTCTCCCACTTTGGGTTTCCACGTAAAACACTGGTGTACTGTGTATGTGTATGATTGTTCATGTGTTCATTGCTTATTTACTCTGCAGTTATTGGATGATAATGATACATTGATATAACACTTGGATTATATGGTTAAAAATGATTAAATTGCTCTATTACCGATTCACCCCCCCTCTCAGTAATCCAACAATTGGTATCAGAGCCGGTTCCTTCAGGAAAAAGTTTAACCATTGGAAGGAGATCATGGATTATTCTGATAATGGAGTACCAATGTTTAATGGTCAGAATGGTTTTAAGTATGAGATGTGGAGCATAAGGACGGAAGTATTTTTACAGGCACAAGAACATTATATTTGGCTATTAGTTGTTACAGGATATGATAGTTCAAAAAGGGCAAAGACTGCAATCAAGAAGGAATTGAGGAATAATAACAAAATAGCAATGGATTTCATCTGGGAAGGATTACCTAATATGGTAAGAGAAAAGGTTGGTAAATGTTCATCAACAAAAGAACTTTGGGATAAGTTACATGACATATATTCTTCACCCATCACAGATTCAAAAAATTCCAAAGAAGATGCAGATATAGAACAAGAAAAAATATGCTCATAATGTCAGACAGATTCAAAAGAGGAAGAGTATGAAGAAGTAGAAGTGGATTACAGAGAAAAATTGATCAGTGTAATTAAATATCTAAAGAAAGAAAGAGAAGAAAACAAGTCATCAAAAAAAGAATTGATGAATCAAAAGGAAAGTGTTCAAGGTTCTGAAAATGATCAATAGGTCATCAAGAATTTAAGAGCTCAACTAGAAGAGGCCAAAAGAATTGAAGAAACTCTAGAATATCAAAAGAAATGTTTATAAGCCAACATAGCAGCACAAAAGGAAGAAGCAGAAAAGAGAGAAAATATATTGATGGATCATCTCAAGGAAAGAACCAATGACTTAAACCAACTTGAGGAAGAGTTTGGTCAAGAAGAGAAAATACTGGAAGAATAAATAATTACATTGAAAATCCAAATTGAAGAAGCAAAGAGAACATAAGAGGTCATGAAGTGCATACACCAGTTCACATTCAAAACAGAGTAATGCTTAGAAACAACAATGAAAAAACTCCCTACGAACTATGGAAAGGAAGCACTGACAACAAACTCTACATCAAGGTAACTCAAGGTAATATTTTATTAATTGAAATTTATGTTGATGATATTATTTTTGGTAGTGATGATGACAGGTTAAGCCATAAATTTGCAAAGGATATGCAGAATGAATTTGAAATGGCATTACTTGGAGAACTATCCTTCTTTCTGGGACTTCATATACGTCAAAGCAACCAATGAATTTTTATTTCTCAAACCAAGTATATCAGAGAAATGCTAAAGAGGTTCAGAATGTAAGATTGCAAACCAGTTATCACTCCCATGCAAACCAGTTGCAAGTTAAGCAAAGATGATGATTCAAAGTCTACAAATCAGAGGAAATATAGGTCAATGATTGGCAGCCTACTATATGTGACAACATCTAGACCAGATGTAATGCAGGCAGTTGGACATGTGGCACAATTTCAAGCAGCACCAAAGGAATCACATGTATTATCAGTAAAGAGAATTTTCAGATATTTCAAAGGAACAGAAGAGTTTGGATTATAGTATCCAAAATGAAAGGATCTATCTCTTGTTGCCTACACAAATGCGGATTGGGTAGGTTGTATTGATGACCGATGAAGTACCAATGGAGCAATGTTCTACTTGGGTGAGTGTTTAGTATCATGGCTAAGCAAGAAACAATCATCAGTATCTCTATCTACAACTAAGACATAGTATATTGCATCAACATCATGTTGTACACAGGTTCTTTGGATGAAACAAACTTTGACAGATATACAGGTTGAGTATGATGAGCCCATTCCAGTATATTGTGATAATGAAAGTGCCATCAGTATCTCAAAAAAACCGGTGATGCACTCCAAGACGAAGCACATTCCAATCAAGTATCACTTTCTACGGGAACAAGTTGCAAAGAAGAACATTATAGTTTAATATGTGGGAACAAAAGAACAAGTGACATACATCTTTACAAAACCGCTTCCATGGGAAGCCCTTGAGTATCTTTTCAAGAGAGTAGGAGTAATTTCTACTCCAAAATGAATGCTTTTGAATGCTTATCTTGTATGTCTTAGATGTACACGAGGAAGCACCATAAATAGGATAAAGGGGAGAAATTTATCAGATGAAAAGGTAAATGCTTGGAGAGAGAGCATAGAGGCATGTTTCCAAGGGGAGTGATTGTCACAAGGGAAGAATGAGTGATATGAATTCAGAGTGATACCCTTTGTCAAAGGGGGAGATATTATTCATATGAAGGGAAATAGAGTAATCAGAGGATTATAAACACAAATAAAAATCAAAGGCACGTAGACAGGGGGATCAACCCCAAGGAGAGTTTAGTCAGGGGGAGCATCCCCAAAGGGAGATACCATTTGCCATTGATGTCAAAGGGGGAGAGATAGAAAAATTGATAAAGAGTATAAACATGAATGTTATCATGACTAAGTGTTTCCATCAATGCCAAAGGGGGAGATTGTCAGACAGTTGGCTTAGATTGATGGATAGTTGGTATGTATTGTTGGTTATCATTGATGTCAACTATTAGAGAGTCATATTGTAGATTGATTTCAACCCTTAGTGATTGATTTCAACCCCTTAGTGATTGATGTCAACCCTTGGAGAAAGTTTGGTAGTGAATTCTCGTAGCACAAAGGTTTGGGTAATGGACCGAAGGTTGTTTCATGTATAATGGTATGATTTTTAATATATTTGAAGGTAATACTATTCTAGATGGATAGTACATGTCATTCCATTTCTGATGGTATGTGGAACGTCACATAACTCCTCACGGTTAGAGAGTTATGGCCATGAGAAGTTGGAGAACCTAGGTTTGGGTAATGGACCCAAGTTTTTTTGATGGATAATGGTATGAGTTTTGATATATTTGAAGTCAAGACTATTCTATATGGATAGCACATGTCATGCCATTTCTGGTGGTATGTGGAACGTCACATAACTCCTCACGGTTTGAGAGTTATGGCCTTTTGAAGTTGGAGGACCCTCATATGTTGGCTTGAAGCCCCAAAAGGTCAAAGAAGTCAAAGAGCTTGCAAAGAAGAAATTATTATTTAAATGATAAAGTAAAGTGACAAAGTCAAGAAGGATAATTTGAATAATAAAGTGAAGTGACAAAATCAAAGAAGATTATTTAAATGATAAGTGAGGTGACAAAGTTAAGGAGGAATATTTAAATGATAAAGTAATGGAGAACTTTCTCATTGTGGAAAGTGGTTAACTCTAAAAATGAGAAAAATAGGTTAAGTAACCTAGAAATGGGTTAAGTGACCTAGAAGATGGAGAGTATAAATAAGAGGCAAGGCTCTCTAATTTTACATCACACTTGAGCATATTCAATATCTAGAGGTGACTGAGGTAACTAAAGGATATCTAAGCCGAATTTCAGAGGGAAGGTGAAGAAAAGAAGGCCGGAATTCAAGGGAGGATAAATTCTTTTGATGATGCTTTCTAAGGTATGTTATTTACAGGTCATCTCACCATTTTCACAATAATTTTTTTTCTAGAATTCTTCAGACCGTGAGATTGATAGGAAATTGAGGAAACATATCCAAGTATCTGTGGTAAAACAATTTAGCTTGTGGGTTGTTGTATCTTTGGAGTTACACTCCGTGGAAAATAAGGTTTGTGGCTAGTCCTGAAACTAGTCCAAAACATGTGTTTCGGGTAAAAACGTCATAACTTCTTCATAACAGATCCAAATTTAGTAAGACCAAATGTGTTAGTTAGTTTACAATCTATAGTATGTTGTGCAACATTTTTAGATCCATTCAACAAACATTTTGTGCAGGGCACGCTCTACAAGGTCACTCTCTAGAATAAGCCAGAATTCAACAATGTATGACATTTTTGCTATAACTCCTTTTCTGAGAGGTTCCAAGTAGTGACACCTGGAGGAATTGCATAATTTTTTTTGAAGAACATTGTGAAATACTTTCAGATCTTTATTCATTACAAGTACATAGTTATGATTATTTCAACTTAGGGTTGTTGACTAATCCCAAACTAGTCATGTGAGACTAAAGAAAAGTTTGATGAAAATGTTAGTCTCTTGTTGTGAAAGTTAAGGAAGGTTTGGAGGTATGTGATCATATACACCGGGTCTATTAAAGAGTTACAAATCATATTTGGATGATGAAATTGATGAGAGATTTTGGTTAAGGTACATATTGGGTACATGGTTGAGACAAGTAGTTGATGAGTTGGCACATACATGAGGTGTATAGTTGATGATGTTGGTACATCTTGATGAGTCATAGTTGATGAGTAGTTGATACATGATTGATACATAGTTGGTACATGGTTGGAGGCACTTGTTAGTAGTATTGTTGACACATGGTTTATGGATGATGTATTATACTTGTATTATTAGAAGCACATATTGATCTTGGTGATGATTATGAGTTTTTGTGTTATGCTTGGTTGATGCACATATTTGATAGTTGTCTTGGTGATTGATCTCGGTGAGTAGATCTGATTTGGTTGATAAGATTGATGGAACAGGTTGTTGTGATAGGTTGTTTGGACAAGTTGTTGTGACAAGTTATTTGTACAGGTTTGTTGCATGGTTGATGCACTTGTTCATGGTACAGGTTGAGGTACAGGTTGGTGCATGGTTGATGCACTTGTTTATGGCACAGGTTGATTACAGGTTGTTTGGTACAAGTTTGTGCATGGTTGATGCAATTGTTTATGGTACAGGTTGATTACAGGTTGAGGTACAGGTTGATGCATGGTTAAGGTTATTGGTACAGGTTATTTGGTGCAGGTTGATTGGTACATATTTACAACAGTATATCTCACAGTGATAGTGTGACAGTGGTTCCATCATTCTACTTATACGTCAGGGAGGTTGGATGGGGCAAGGACAGGTGGTTGTAGCCACCTTCCGGTTGTAGCTAGAGAACATAGGGGGTTGTAGCCTCCTTCTAGTTGTAGCCNTGATGCATGGTTAAGGTTATTGGTACAGGTTATTTGGTGCAGGTTGATTGGTACATATTTACAACAGTATATCTCACAGTGATAGTGTGACAGTGGTTCCATCATTCTACTTATACGTCAGGGAGGTTGGACGGGGCAAGGACAAGTGGTTGTAGCCACCTTCCGGTTGTAGCTAGAGAACATAGGGGGTTGTAGCCTCCTTCTAGTTGTAGCCAAAGAATTGGGGAGTTGGAGCTTCCCTCAGGTTGTAGCCTGAGAAACTAGGGGGTTGGAGCCTCCTTCTAGTTGAAGCTAGAAAACAAAGGAAGTTGGTGCTTCCAATGAATGTAATTCTTCAAGACATATAAGAAAAAACATTCCGTGGTTTTCTCCCGCTTTGGTTTTCCACGTAAAACACTGGTGTACTGTGTATGTGTATGATTGTTCATGTGTTCATTGCTTATTTACTCTGTAGTTATATACGTTGATATAACACTTGGATTATATGGTTAAAAATTATAAAATTTCTCTATTACTAATTAACCCCCCCTCTTAGTAATCCAACAATTCATCCTTTCAAAAAACTTAGGTTACAAAGGGCAGCCAAATTCAAGAGATTTGAACCTCTTTTTCTTTATCTAAGTACAATATTTTGAAGCAACTGGCTACAATAAAACCATATGCATCTTTATTGGATATGGTCACCATCCATGAATAACATAGGTGATCAAAATTTGGACCAGGGGTCAAAATTTAGCTGAAAAATCAAAGTTCTTGGAATTGCCTCAAAACGAATAGGTGAGTAGCCCTCATCGTTACGAACCCAACACACTTCGAATGGGGTCAAACAGACATCGGATGAGTGAGATATTGCGATCTGTTCGATTTGCCAAACATGTAAAAAAAAATGATGACTGTACAGTCCGTACAAGATGACGTGGCAGCGGTATGACCACTGATGTGGCAAGTGCTGATGTGTCATCTTTGAGTTGGCATATTTTGGACGAATGATATTGCAACACATGGCATCATTTTGGTAAATGGTTTGGTGCCACGTGGCACCCTGTTATGAGTTTAGGTGTGTAAAATTTTATGAGTCCATGGGATTCGAACCCCAGACCTCTACATATAGTCCAAAGTCTTGGCAAAGGCCAACTTGCCAACGCACCACACAAATGTTTCTTGACCATATACGTTTCGAGTTTTATTTAAATTTAAACCCCGTTTGATATGGTAAAAATTTATGGAGTCCGTGGGAATAGTACCCCTAACCTCCCCCACCATGACAAAGTTTTGGCAAAGGCCACACTACCAGCGTGCCACTATAGTGTTTCTTAACATTATACCTTTTTCATTATATTTAAATTTGTTCTATGGTACGTTTGGAGCGGGGTACGGGCTGGGGCTTAGCCCCAACCCTCGATTTATTTGTGCTACCATATGACCATACCTTCTGGATTTGTGCGAGAATTATTCAAACGGTTAAACCAACTGTCCGCCACTTGTCACTTGCTCATACGCGTGGGAAATGAGCCCTTTTTGGTGCACAGGGACGTGGTCACATGGCCCATGCACCCAACGCCTATGTGGTTAGGGGGCTAGGTTCCCTAACCGTTTGACGGTTTCGCGCATTTTGCGGGTATGTGCATGGTGCTGGGTTTAAGCACGGAAAAGCGTGCAGAGGCTAGGTTACTCACACACAGGTGCGTTTTGGCGAACCAGAGACAACAAGCTTGAAGGAGGAAAATGGCAGGAGGCCTAACTTCTTCATTTTTTGGCCAAATGAGGTGCCGAAAAAGCCCAGCTAAGGGTTTTTGGATGTTCTGAATCCATTGGCACTATTTTCAAAGGCATTTGAAGACTTATTTTGTAGGTTTTTCACCATTGAAGTTTCAGAGAGCTCCAGGGAGCTTAGGGCCCTCATGGATGGAGGCCATGCTCAGATGAGCCCAAGTCTGTTTTCTGTGACTGAATAGTCACTTTTGGCTAATTGTTATGCTCTGAAGACATTGGGATAGGTTTCAGAGGAATTTGAGGACTGTTACAGGTGTTTTTACCACAAGGAAGCTGAGGGAAGCTTAAGGCCACATGTAGAAGAGGTCATGCCCGGATGAGCCATGGTCCATTTTCAGAGTTCTATTAGTCATTTTTTGGGTTTTTATGTATTTTGAACCCAATGGTACAGTCAGTAAATCCATTGGAGTTGAGCAGTAGATTGTAAAAGAATATTTGACAAACTAATCCCAGAGAGCCTATTCCATTGATGGAGGCTCAAGGAGATGTAGCCCAGTTGGGGGTCAACTCCTTTATCATCTTGCTACTGTTGTGATTTTGCTGGTTATATTTGCTGCCAGATATGTTTGTTGTGTATTTATTTAAAACACATATTTAATCTTACAAAGACCTCACACATAAACATTTAAAAGAAGCATGAAATTGACACATAAAACTTCTTGCATAACTAAGACATTGAGCAAGGTCCTGAAAAGTTTATTTTAATGAAGTAGAGGGTGCTTGCATAGCATGACAAGTCAACCCCCTATTTTCAGATCATGTGGTATCAGAGCATAGTTTTTGCTCATGTGATTGCCATTGATAGCTAGAGTTTTAGCTGTTGGTATTTGTGCAAGTTTTGTGTTGAAGTTTGATATCTTGCAAGGATGGAGGAAGCTTCAAACATTGATAGTTCTCATACATCTTCATTATCCAAGTTCTTTGACAAAGAGATGTTGAAGGAGTTTGTAACCATGAAAGATATGGTACAAGAGTTGTGGGAAGAAAGAAAAGAGAGCATTGTCCTTCAAGAGCAGTTGATGGCCATGAAGGAGGAGAAAGACCAGCTTCTTGAAAATTTGCATGAGATGGAGACTCAACTCCATGAGGCAAATGAAACTCTTACCAAGTACATGCATGAACATGAGGTATGTAATGTTGGTTTTTCTTCAAATTCCTCTCAAGATGAATGATTTGGTGCTTTTGAAAATCACACTAGAGGAACAGGATCCAAGTTATTGTTAAAAATGGGCTATGAAGGTAGAGGGTTAGGCAAGCATGCACAAGGCATTGTTGAGCCTATTGTTGTTGAGGAGAGGCCCAAGTATTGTGGTCTTGGATATGAAGAGGAAGATGGAGCATATTCCAAAGTTGAGGAGACAAGGGAAAAAGTTCCAAGAACAACTTTTGTTGCAATTTCAATCCCTCAAGCATGCAAAGCTTGTGTTCAAGATGAATGCAAATGTATGAAACAAGAGAGTTGTGACAGCCATGAGGACAAGAACAGATTTGTTGGTCTTCAAAAGAGAGCTAGTAACTCTTCAAATTCACCTCCTCAAGAAGGCGATAAAGGTGAATGTTCAAGAACTTTTGTTGCAAGTTCAATCCCTCAAGCATGCAAAGTATGTGTTCAAGATGAATGTAAATGTGTGAAACGAAAGAGTTGTGACAACGATGAGGACAAGAACACTATTGTTGGTCTTCAAAAGAGAGTTGGTAACTCTTCCAACTCACCTCCTCAAGAAGGCGATTAAGGTGAATGTTCAAGGTATATTTTTGCCTATCATTCAGTTGCTTTTGATTATGTTAAGCATGGTAAATTTGCATGTAAAAATGGAAGAAAAAGCCCATGTACTTATTGCGGTTTAGATAACCATCATGTTTCAAAATGTTGGAAAAGATTGACCACTTTCAGGAAACTTTCCAAGCAAAGACAACTTGAAAAGAGGATGCACAATATTTTCACTCATTGCCAGAAGCGGGGTCATCTCATTGACCAATGTTGGACATTGCATCCAACCACTCATCCACATCACAAGAGGCAGATAGATAAAGAGTCTAGCAAGAATGGAAGAGGAGATTCCATCATCGATGTGAGTCAAGATGGTTCACAAGAAGACGATTTTCAGAAAAAAAAAATCACCATTGAGTTGGCTTGGTAAGAAATGGTTAGATTTCTTGAGCAAGTAAGGCTTGCATTTTTCTGTTGTAGATGCACATTTCAGCCTTATGTATGCATTTATGTTGAGAGTATGACAAGTACAACTTGTATGATGCAAGTTGCATGTGAATGCAATTCATTTGACAACATTCTTGTTTGTTGCACAACTTTGCCAGGAGAGTGTAAAAGAGGGGTATGATGCTCACTTTTTACAACCATATATCTTTTTCATATTCAGCTCTTATGTACCCACATGTTTCGGGTTCATGTACTTATGTTTGTACTTGAAGGAGAGTTGAAGAGTCATGCACATGCATGTGTTTTTGTGTGTGTAAACAATGAATTTGGTGATAGTTCATCCTGAATGACTCATGATTGTAACATGATTGTGTATCATAAATGTTGACTTGTCATTTTGGGAAGGTCGATATGTTTCAAATGAGTCTCGACTTGTGTCAATATTGTCTTGACGACTATGTTGCGTCGATCATGTTTTTCGACTTATGTTTAGTCGATGGTGTTTGTTGGCTTGTAAGTCGATTTTGAGTACACCAAGATGCAGGAAAACACCATGTGCTTTGATGAAGTACAATATGAGACCGTTTGATTGAAAAGCAAAAGACTTTGTTGGCATCATTTTCAGTCTTGTATAAATTTGTTTTCAATATTGATGGTTTTCTTGGTTTGTGACAAGACGTCGCAGGAAAGTTTTTGCAGCCATTGTAGAGCGGATTGTTTTGATGCCAAAGAGTTCACAAGAGGGACTTGATTCTCAGTGGGAAGGCTAGCAGTCTTCCAAGCAGCTAGATAACAGTGGGTCAGCAGTAGCCAAAGAACAATGGTTGAGGGACATAGCCAGTTGCAGTGCAAGGCATGTCAAGGTATCCAGGTGATTGTCAAAAAGACTTTTTCAAGTAGAATCAGTTGATAGAACTTGGAAGTAGAAGAGAATTGAAACTCAGACAGATAATCATCAGATTTTGTGGGTCCAAAAGCCTTTCAGTGGGAAGGTGTGATTAGAATCTGGACCAGGGGTCAAAATTTAGCCGAAAAATCAAAGTTCTCAGAATTGCCTCAAAACGAATAGGTGTGTAGTCCTCATCGTTACGAACCAAACACACTTCAAACGGGGTCAAACATACATCGAATGAGTGAGATATCGCGATCTGTTTGATTTTCCAAACAGGCAAAAAAAACGTTGACTGTACAGTCCATACAGGATGACGTGGCAGGGGTATGACCACTGATGTGGTAAGTGCTGATGTGTCATCTCTGAGTTGGCAGATTTTGGACGAATGATATTGCAACACGTGGCATCATTTTGGTAAATGGTTTGGTGCCACGTGGCACCCTGTTATGAGTTTGGGTGTGTAAAATTTTATGAGTCCATGGGATTCGAACCCCAGACCTCTACATATAGTCCAAAGTCTTGGCAAAGGCCAACTTGCCAACGCACCACACAAATGTTTCTTGACCATATACGTTTCGAGTTTTATTTAAATTTAAACCCCGTTTGATATGGTAAAAATTTATGGAGTCTGTGGGAATAGTACCCCTAACCTCCCCCACCATGACAAAGTTTTGGCAAAGGCCACACTACCAGCGTGCCACTATAGTGTTTCTTAACATTATACCTTTTTCATTATATTTAAATTTGTTCTATGGTACGTTTGGAGCGGGGTCCGGGCTGGGGCTTAGCCCCAACCCTCGATTTCTTTGTGCTACCATATGACCATACCTCCTGGAGTTGTGCGAGAATTCTTCAAATGGTTAAACCAACCGTCTGCCACTTGTCACTTGCTCATACGCGTGGGAAATGAGCCCTTTTTGGTGCACGGGGACGTGGTCACATGGCCCATGCGCCCAACGCCTATGTGGTTAGGGGGCTAGGTTCCCTAATCGTTCGACAGTTTCACGCATTTTGCGGGTATGTGCATGGTGCTGGGTTTAAGTACGGAAAAATGTGCAGAGGCTAGGTTACTCACACACAGGTGCGTTTTGGCGAACTAGAGACAACAAGCTTGAAGGAGGAAAATGGTAGGAGGCCTAGCTTCTTCATTTTTTGGCCAAATGAGGTGCCGAAAAAGCCCAGATGGGGGTTTTTAGATGTTTTGAATCCATTGGAACTATTTTCAAAGGCATTTGAAGATTTCTTTTGCATGTTTTTCACCATTGAAGTTTCAGAGAGCTTCAGGGAGCTTAGGGCCCCCATTGATGGAGGCCATGCTCATATGAGCCCAAGTCTGTTTTCTATGACTGAATAGTCATTTTTGGATAATTGTTATGCTCTGAACACATTGGGATAGGTTTCATAGGAATTTGAGGACTTTTACAGGTGTTTTTTCCACAATGAATCTCAGGGAAGCTCAAGGCCACATGTAGAAGAGGTCATGCCCGGATGAGCCATGGTTTGTTTTCAGAGTTCTATTAGTCATTTTTGGGGTTTTATGTATTCTAAACCCAATGGTACAGTGAGTAAATCCATTGTAGTTGATCAACATCTTGTAAAAGAATATTTGACAAACTAATCCCAGAGAGCCTATTCCATTGATGGAGGCTCAAGGAGATGTAGCCCAGTTGGGGGTGAACTCCTTTATCATCTTGCTACTGTTGTGAGTTTGCTGGTTATATTTTCTGCAAGATATGTTTGTTGTGTATTTATTTAAAACACATATTTAATCTTACAAAGACCTCACACATGAAAATTTAAAAGAAGCATGAAATTGACACATAAAACTTCTTGCATAACTAAGACATTGAGCAAGGTCCTGAAAATTTTATTTTAATGAAGTAGAGGGTGCTTGCATAGCATAACAAGTCAGCCCCCTATTTTCAGATCAACATGCATCTAAAAGATTCCATGGAAGGTAAAACTTCCACTATTGCCAATTTATCTGAAGAACATAATGAAGAAGGCATGTACATAAAAAAAAGTAGGTGTATATAATCCTAGGAGTTATGTAAACAATCCTCCTTTTCTGTAAAGATTATGGATAAAATCTCTCATTGTTGTGATGGCAGTTCAAGTCCTAATGTCATGTCTAAGATCATCATGGAAGAGTTAGGTCTTTCATGTGCAAATGGAAATTCAAAGAGTATGTTGTCTTACAATAGTCAGCAACAAGCCACTATAGGAGAAATCAAGGATGTGACTTTGGTTTTGTGTGCTCACCTAGAGATGAGAACCACTTATAATATTTAAGTGATTGATATGCGAGTTAGAAATTATTCCATCATTTTGGGAAGAGACTGACAAGCATTGACTGGTGGATATATTGCTCTAGATGGGACACAGATGTCCCTTCCCAAGAATGGAAAGAATATCATTGTTCTCTGGGAAGGACGAATCACACCTTACATAGAAAGTCTTCCAAAGACTCATGTAAATTATATCGAATAAGACATGGGTGTATGCTCTATTTTTTTGGAAGAAGATAATGATTTTGTTTCACCACCTCCATATCCCGAGGATGGAATGTGGCACATGCATTTTGATGGTGCATGCTCGAGTGAGGGTAATGGAGTTGGCATATTACTATATTCTCCTTTGGGAAAGATTAATAATTTTTCTTACAAATTAGAATTTGCATGTACTAACAATGTCACAAAAATTGAGGCCTTGATCCTTGGAATTGGAAATGATTTCAATCTTGGTTGTTATCATCATACTGTTTTGGGGGATTCTAAACTTGTTGAAAATATGGTTAGAATAATGTATACCCCTTCAAACAAGTTGCTTAAAAGGTATACACAGGAAGTGTTGTATTTAATCTCCAATATTTTATCTTTTAACATCACTCATATTAGAAGAGATTTGAATTCTATGGTTGATAGGCTTGTTGTTTTTGCAGCTAGACCTACAAGACAATTACTTCATCGGAGGCCTGATTATACATTTATGTCTTTATATCATCCTCACTTCCTGATAATGTAGAACCATTACAATTTTTTCCCAATAATGAAAGTATATGCTCCTTTTTGCAGAATGAACCATTAAAACCAAAGGAAATTATATCTCTAAAAGATAATAAGTTTCCTAAAGGATTGAATCCACTGGAGAGCTCGCTCTCGTCCAATGATGTTGACAAAAACAAAGAAAAGGAAGAGGAGGAGTCAAAAATAAAAACTGGAAGTACCATTTTGGTGAACAATGGGATTCAAGAAGACCCAAGGATTTTAAAGATTGGAGCTCAATGTTCAAAGAAAGAAAAAAAATATCATGGAGCTTTTTTGTGAATTTAAGGATGTCTTTGCTTGGTCATATTAGGATCTATGTGGTTTTGATCCTAACATAATTCAACATGATATTCCTATCAAGGAAGAATCAAAGCCGGTAAGGAAAATACAAAGGCCTATTAATCCCGCCTTAGAAGCTACTATTAGAAAGGAAGTTGAAAAGCTTATTAATGCTCATATTATTTTTCCTGTAAAGTATTCTGAATGGGTATCTAACTTTGTTCTTGTGTGGAAGAAGAATGGTGATATAAGACTAAGTGTTGATTTCCGTGCATTAAATAGGGAAAGTGTGAAAGATAATTTTTCTCTTACTAATATGGAACTCATCTTGCAACAAGTGGCATGATCACAAATGATGTCCCTTCTTGATGTATTTCCAGGTTATAATGAGATTCGAGTCAAGAGGGATGACAAGTATAAAACCATATTCACCACACATTGGGGCACCTTTGTGTATGAAAAAATGTCTTTTGGTTTAATAAATGAAGGTGCTAATTTTCAAAGAGCTATGCAAATAGCCTTTTACAGTCTTATCAGTAAAATTATTCAAATTTATCTTGATGATTTAATTGTCTATTCTAGAAACCAACAAGATCACTTTGATCATATTAAACAAGTTTTCATTTGTTGTAGAAAATTCAAAATGTCCTTGAATCCTACAAAGTTTGTTTTTGGTGTCACTACAAGTAAGCTTCTTGGTCATATTGTTTCTTATTTAAGAATCAATATTGACCCTGAGAGGGTTATCACAATCCAAAAGATTCAAGCCCCTTCTTCTAAAAAATAAATTCAATCTTTTATGGGTAAAATCAATTTTGTTATATGATTCATTCTCGATTTTGCTAGAATGGTCAAGCCTATTCATAATATGTTAAAGCAAGATATATCATTTTCTTGGGATGAGGACACTGAAAAGGATTTCATAGAAATGAAGAAAGCGATCAATTCTGCCCCTATTTTGGAAAAACCAAATTTTGAAAAAGTTTACATTATCTACACTAATGCCACTGAAGAAGCAATCTTTGTTATTTTTCTTCAGAAACATGATCAAAATAATGAGCAACCAATAGCTTACATGAGCCATAACTTATCATATGATGAGTTTAAATACACTTTGATTGAAAAACATATTTATGCTCTTGTAAAAGTTATTGAAAAGTTTCACCATTTTATCTTAGGCAAGCATACTCAAGTAAAAGTCCATTTTCCTATTGTTAATTTTTGGCTTTCACAAACACATCTCATGTGGAAGATTTCACATTGACTTGCTAAGATCTAAGAACACGTATTCATGATCACAACCTCTAACACTATTAAGGGACGAGATCTAGCCTTACACTTGACTCAACATCCTGAACCATGTGCTTCTTCTAAAAATGATGAGGATGCCTTGTCTACACTTTTTCTGGTTGAATATGATAATATTGGTTTAGTAGAAAATCCTTGGTATCAGGATATCATCTATTATTTGCAATTTAAAGATGTCATGATATTCTTGAGTATCATGAACGTAGGAGGACTCGACTTGAAGCCTCCAAATATCTAATCTTGAGCACATCTCTTTTTTGCAGGACTACCGACAAAATGTTGTTACGTTGTGTAGACAATACAATAGCCCAAAAAATCATGAAAGAAATTCATGGGTCAACATACTCAAGTATTCATATTGGTGGACATTTTGTTGCCAAAGCCACTGCACATAAAATTCTAATAACTTAGTATTTCTGGCCTACAATCTTTAGAGATTCTTATAAATTTGTACAAGTCTGTATTGATTGTCAAAAATTTGTCGGCAAAGAAAAGTTTTCTACTATGCCATTACAACCAATTCTTCCCGATTTTACCTTTTCCAAATGGGGATTAGATTTCATTAGTCCTATTAATCATTCATCTTCTGCTGGTCATATTTTTATCTTGACAACAACAAAATACTTCACAAAGTGGACTGAAGTTGTACCTCTCAAACATGCACAAGATAAACATGTAATTTCATTTTTGGAATCTAATATATTTTCTCGTTTTGGTCTTCAAATTGAAATAATTTTTGATAATGGTGCAACATTTTTATTTGGTAATTTGACCCAATTCCTTAACAAATTTGGGGTGAAACATTTTACTTCATCTACATGCTATCCGCAAGGGAATGGGCAAGTCGAATCAACAAATAAAAATATGGTCAAAAGCGTTAAGGGGATCATAAATGATAAACCTCACCAGTGGCATACTTTACTCACTTATTCATTATGGGCAAACCGTACCACTACCAAAACCAATACTGGCCATAACCCTTTCCAATTATTATATGGTCAAGAAGCAATAATGCCAGTGGAACTTGAGTTAATCTCCCTTAGATTAGCATTGCAAGCAGAAGAGTTGAACTCTATGGATATCCCTCAACGGATTCATGCTCTGTTGGCTCTAGAAGAACAAAGGAGATTTTCTCTTGAAAATATTAAGAAGAGGCAACGACTTGTTAAGAAATATTTTGACAAGAGGGAAAAATCAACTATTTTTGCAACCGATGAAAAAGTTTTATTATGGGATTCTGCTCATGCTGACAAAGGTAAGCGTACAAAGTTTCATAATTTATCGCTTGGTCCTTATATAATCACTTATGTTGTTGGGAATAACTCATATTTATTGAAAGACATAGACATGTGATTGTTTTCCTACATGACTAATGGTTCACATTTGAAACACTATGTTGAACCTGGATGATTTTTGATCATCTTCAATGTTTCTTGTATATATTTGATTTTCTGTTTGTATAGTTTTGTTTCTTTTATTTTTCTAATTTTCTATTTTGATTTTCCCTTTTCTTTGCTTTGATTTTGAAATTTGGGTCAAAGTTGGATCAATCAAGTTGCGTGTATGGTCATTGGATTGCAAAATTTTCATTAATTTGTTTTGGAAATAATTGAAAGAATGCAAACAATAGAGATGAATGAACTATCTTTGAGTCTACAATGCTACTTATGCAGTATTTGACGAACCTATAAGATAATATTGTTGAGACATGATGATCACAACTTGTTCCCATTTTCTTCTTTCCCATTCTACCCTCCACGAGTGTTTATTCAAGAGCATATCAAAAAATTGTTATGAAAATTTTGTTGAAATACTTGAGAAGAAAAAATGATCAACAAAGTTTAATTTCAAGTTTCAAAGCAAAACCAAAATTTTGAGTTCTAGTCAATTAGAAAATTGACTACCCTATCGAGTCACAAGATGTTGACTCAAAATCTCATCACCTATTATAAAAGCCTACAAATGATCGCAAGGACTATATATTTATTTATGACATAATATTAATAGATGGTGTCCCCTATAAGAGAACACACAAACGATTATTTTCAAGCATTCTCCTTAGCATACTTGCATACTTACATGTCAGTGGTATGATGATGAAGCTTCAAAAGTTATGGTTTGTCGATCTGCAGTTCTTTTGTTGCTTGATTAATAGATGAAATTGGTTTGTTACACTTTGCTTCAGTGCATTTTATGATGATAACTTCTCTTCATTCTTTAGTAATTTGGTTAAATGTTACTTGTGAAATATGAAAAATGAATGATCTGCCCTACTCCTATGATTACACAGTGCTCATAAGTTTAAAACATATAAACTTTACAGTTTATGTATACAAATTTGACATATATGCAATGGGTCAAAGTGTGACAAGAAAAAGTATGGTCACAAACCATTTACATGTGGGTAAGTTTGCATTCATATTCAAAGGTCTTGTTACAAAGTCATGGTATGCACAAAAGTCTATGGTATATCAATGGATTCACTCTTACAAGCTCATTTGTGTTCCATGTTGAGATTTGGCCAGTCATAAACAAAAGGTTATGTTTAAATTGAAATGCCATAAGTTTATGAGAAAAAGGTTTGAAACATTTGTTTTGATATATGCTATCAAATTTAAATGCACACAAGTTTTGAGTGACATGTAATATGTTGCTGGATTTAAGTGTTGGTCTGCTCACATAAGCATATGGATCAATTTGACTAATGGTCATTAAATGGACATAACACATGGTATTATGTTATGATATTATATGGTGATGTGACTTGTTAGTGATACACATGGTAAATGTTTATTGTTATATGGTCATATGCTATGGTAAAGAGATAATGGACGTGATGGGATGGCCATGCATTTATTTCTATTTGACGTTGAATTTAATTCCAAGTCGGCCCACCCCTTACCATCTTTAGAGGAGCTAGGGTTATGCTCATTTGCATTATTCAGTTTGTGGAAAAGAGCTCCACTCAAGGAACTAATCTGCTGGGTCGTTGCGGTAGCTGTCTCGACACTAGTGTTACGAGGAAAATCTCTCTATGGCTAGGGGTAAACCACAACAGACGAAAATGACTGCAGAAATCAACTCTAATCTCAAGTATGCTATATAAACAAATATGTTAACAAGGAAAGATAAGAGGCCTACCTCGTCCAGACGTTCGATGAAGTCCACCATTGAGAACTTGACTCAAAGAAATATACCTGCAAATAGTTCTCAACAACCAAGCAACGCAAGCATATGGTGATAATATATGATGTTAGCACAATCAATAGCATAATCCATCAACATTCATAACAAATATTCCCATGGAATAATAATTCAAATATTCGCAAGATATTAATTGGATGAGAAAAGATTATTTCTATTAATATATAATCAACATAAGTGAATGAGTTACAGACTTCTGTGTCGGAACGGTTCATAATTGAGAAACTAAGTTCCTTCCAGCTGGGCCTCCACCACTTCAATCCTCCACCAAATGCAAGCTCATATAAGAGAGACAATGAAGTTCTCAATCAGTAAGGGAAGAGCTTGGGGGCTGAACAATGTGTTCAGACTCAAAGGACAAAGGGATGTAGACTCAATGTGAAGTGAATAATTTCTCCAGAGTAACTTTGCTCTCAAAGTTGAATTATTTCTCTTCTTTTCCATAACTCAGATTTGGCCCATTTATAGCCTTCAAATGGAACTGAAGGGCCGAGTCAAAATGTTTCCAGTATATGGAAGGCCAAGAATCATTGATCTTGTGACGTGACATGGAAACTCGACACCATTTTTCAATTTTGGACACATTTCCCGATGTACGCAGGATGTAGTGGTGCAACCTGCGTATACACATGTTATATAGTAGGCATGGCATGTATATGTGGAAACATTATATTTTTAGCTCTGGGATTTGCAAAAAAGGGACTTCAAGTCTGCATAGGGAAATGGAAAAAGGCCTTCAGTGCAAGATTGCATGAGGTGAGGCAAATCTTGCTATAACAACTGGTATAAACTCACAATTGAACAAAGTAAGTGTATCAACTCTTCAACATCGTTGGCATGAAATTTTCTTGCAAATGAATTATCATTTGGCTTTGTTTACTAGCCATGAGTGTAAAACTATCTCTTTCCTTATCTTTCGTTCCTAAGAAAAATTGGGGGAGAATGGTGATTTGGTTTCAATGGTTTTTCTTGCTCTCCTATTCTCATCTTGTATGTGTTATACCTATTGATGGAATTTGTAAAATGAAGTAAATAATTAAGAATCAATGGCTATTGGATGAAATGGGAGTCTGGTTTTGGTTTTTAGTTTGTCATTGTTCATATTTTCATTTTCCATTCTATGTTCGTCTTTCATTTGGAGAAATGGTGAACTATTGAGATATGGATTGAGCTCACCTATGTTGTTTGCATGCAAGATAGTGAGGGTTTCAAACCAAAATAATTTCTTGCTAACTTTATGAGAACTATGGAAAATCGAAAGACCCATTAATGATATTACACAAGTTGATAGGGTTTGAGCCAGAATTCATGGAATGGCGTTTGATTGAAATTTAGTTCATACAAGCTCTGGTTATTTTCATTTTCTTTGGCTTGTGTTTAGTTCCAGTTTTACTTGAGTTATACTTCTTCGACCCATGTTCAAACATAGACACATATTGGTTATTAACAAAGGGGAAAATGGGTCAAACCCATATATGATATTCATTTCCAACAAGGTCGATCCCGATATACACATGATATCAATTGATTATTGGTGTTGAGTTTTCCCTTTTCGCTATGAAGTTTAAATGTTATTTGTTTTTGCATCCCACTTTGTTTCTTTGATTGATATTATTTTATTCAAGGCAGAGCCTTTGGTTATATGCATAGTCAACTTTGGCTGAGCAAGACTTGATCTCAAGCTCTCTCTATTGTGAGTATGGCTAGTTTGTTGTTCCAAAAGTCAAATTCTCTCCATACTGTCAGACATTAAGCTTAATGGTGTTTCAACTGAGTATACACCATATTAGGCCTCAACAATATTTTTTTTTGACTATATGATATGTTGTGGATGGTATAGAATTATTAGATTTTGATTAATTTGTTACACATGGCCTCATGTTGATTTAATCCATGGCTATGATTGGATGGTATTAATAAGTTGGAATGGGTTGAAGTCATATGTTTCTTAACAGTTATTTCTCAATCAATAAGGGTAATTATATGATGATATTTTAAAAATAATGGTTGAGTTTAAAAAAAAAAGGTTGTTGTATGGACTTGACATTTCCCACATGTATTTCATTTTCCATGAGTTAATCTCCCTTAATCCTACTCATACAAAATCCATTTTACACGTTTCTCTCCCCTGTCCATATAACTTAGAGAAATTGTGATATATGTGACCTGCAGTTTTGAATGACAATAATGGTTTGAGCAACATGATAAACATATCATGATATCTATTTACAACATGTACAAATATGGTTTAAGAATGATTCGAGAACTGATTGTTTTTACAATTGAAGATGTACATGCATGGCTAAGAGAGTTAATATATTGAACAATGTTTATCATACAGTCCTAGCATATTACCATTTTTTGCAAATTACGCATCGTTATCGTATATGCTTGTTATACAAATATCTTGTCTCATGCACTTCCCTATTCATATTTTAAAAGAAAAGAGGCCTATAGATATGCAAATAAATTTTTAGTTCAGATTTCAAATGAAAGGAAATAAGATGCTAGATGTTCATTGAGTTGAATTTTCTTCCTTTAATTTCACTTATCCCATTCATTTCCCCTTTTATGCTTGATGACTATGTTTCTCAGAGCCATAGATGAATCATGTTCAACAAATTGTAATTGATGTTTGTTGTTACTGAATTGTATTTTACTTAAAGAATTTTTGCACTAACAAAATGTTGGTGGCATATAGATGAGTTTTTTCAGCAGAGGTGGCAATAAAGGCAATAGGGGAGATAAAGGAAGAAAGGGAATGATGCCTAATGTATTGTGGCAACCTGGGAGGCATACGAATATGAGGTTTTCGATATATTTCGATGTTGATTATGAAGAATTTCATCAGCTGATTCAAACATGTCACTTAAACCTTGGGGGACAACCTGCTTTGCCCCAACCTCCAACTCCTCCCGATGTGATTTTTCAACCACATCCTAATATTGTGCATGACCCTATGCCCTCTGTTCAATAAAAAAATGATGGATGAGGTAATACAACAATGAAACTCCCCTCTGGTATTTCCCAAAGGCCAAATGATGTCCTTGTTCCTCCTCCACCTCTTATTCCTACAACACTTCATATTGTTCAATTGGTTCTATGACTCACTCACTTCCTACAAAATATCACAAAGTACCCCCTCATGATTCCCAATTGGATAAAGGAAAGAAACAAGTCACCTCTCTTAGTACTAGAAAATCCTCTTCATCTACCCACTCTAGATTGAAATCGGCAAAAGAAAATAATAGCAAGAAATAAATCGATTTGAGTGACATACATCCAGAAATAGAAAAGCTCGAAGAGAAAAAGTCTCAATATGGATATTTTCTCAAAGAAAGGGAAGAATTCTTTAGAAATAAGTTTCCTGGACTATTTTGATTTTGTTTTAGGACAATGACTTTGACTTTGATACTATTTTTGGGCAGACAACAAATTCATGGTATTTATTTTGAAAACAAAAATATCATGCTCTTTTTGGAGATACAAGTAGATGCTAATGTGATATTCTGAATTAGTGTTTTATGCTTCTTAATGATGATTTTTATATTGTTGAATCATTGTGGAGGTATAAGGAATATTCAAAATGTTGAAAATAGAAGAAGTAAAGACATAGGGGCCCCACCTATTAATTATTATATAATATTATTATTATTATTTTCCCTTATCATAAATAAGGTTGTCCTATCTTAACTAAAGTTATTTAACTTTAGTATTAAAAGGTAGTTGAACCACTCGAATTACTTTTTGAAGAATAAAAGGAAGAGAGCAAGGACAAAAGGCATGAGAAAATAGAGAGATACTTCTAATAGCTCTCACATCAAGTGAGAATACTTATTCATTCTTTAATTTTTGAGTTTCGTGATAGCTAAGTCCTCTTGTTGATAGCATGGTTACTCTAAAGGTGCACAAAAGAAAGGACTGAAAAGCATAGAATTTTAACATGCTTCAAAAGGTCATTCCTTTATCTTGATAGTCTGTTTAGATTTAATTAGAATTTATGAGTTTGGTTTCAGTGCCGATTAATGCTATCTTGCAGAGTAAATATTATGATGTGATTGTAGCTTGGATTGATCCAATTTATTTTCAGTCTTGGTCTTTTTCTTTAAGACACCAGTTGTATTTGTATGATATAAAATTTCATCCTAGACTTCTAAGTCTAATTATGGTCCAAACTCTCACATGGGTCCGTAAAGAGAAAATTGGCTATAACTCAGAAAAGATATCAATAAAAATCATTTTCTAGTTTCTTCTCAATTTGATACTTGTGGTATACCGAGTTTTAGATGTGTGTTATCTTGTATTTATTTATTTAACTTTCGTAAACTTCATTTAAAAACACCTTTTCTATTTTCGAATTTTATTGTACAACAAAGCATTCAAATCACATGATAGCATCAAGCCCAAGAACTTATTTCTTAAGGGATGATTGATATTTTTGAACATGCTATAAGCCCAGGGTGATAATCATGCCTATCTCACCTAGCCTAGTGAGATTAAAAAATGCTTGAGTGAGGATATAGCCATTCCTCACATCAACATACCTTACTTGCCTTGATGATGTGCCAAATAGATTATGAAAACCAATTCTATGTGGTGAGTTTGTGGAGAATGAATGTAAAATTGGAGGCAATGGTGGTCTGCATTCGACATGAGCTTTGGTGGTGTTCGTTATTTTCAATTCTAGTGGCAAGCACTCTAGTCATAACCATGGAATACATCAAACCTCCACCAATATATCAAGTCCCAAATATGGGGAAGGGCAAAGAGGTTGGTGCCAAAATTAGAGGAAGGCTTCGACGAGGTAAGGTAGGGAGGGAGAAGGGAGAATGATCCCCATCTCAAAGGAAGAAGGTAACTAAAACATTGATACCTCTTACCAGACCCATTACTTGGAGGCTATGAGAAGAGAAGTGGATGATATGGAGAACAGGGTAAGGCTAAAATGAAGAAATGGTGCAAACATTATAGTGGATGAGGAGATTGGGAAATTTTATAGTGGAGGAGATTGGAAAAATTATCTCTAACACTGTCTATTTCATAAGCAGGAAATCAAAATACACCAAAACAATAGGTATAAACACTAACATGTCAAGGAACTCATTGCATGAAAGTGTAGAGCAACTCCAAATGATTTTATTCTATGGAAGCTAGACCAATTGGATGATAAGTATGATATCTTATTATAACCATATGAAGTTCTTAAGTTGGAAATGATGAAGTAAAAGGGGAATATGCAACAACAAAGGCAAAGCAAGTAGAAGTAATAGAAACAAATGAAGATGCCTAGGCCAAGGAGGTGACAAGCACTCCAACAATCCCAATTGACATGGATTGAAAATCAGAACGCTAATCCTCATACATACTCTATTTGGATGCACTTGTTATATATATATTAAAAACTTAGACTTTGGTTAATGCAAGACCTCAAACTCTTAAATGAAACAATATATACTTAATATTGAGTAATAATATTTTCTACATATAATTTAACACTTAGCAAGCTTGTTTTTTGGTAAATATGAATAAATAAGTAGTTAAATTACCCGAAAAAATTCTTTATTAAACAACCAAATTAATAATAATGAGTACTTTGTGAAAATCTATGGTTTTTAATAATTTAATCACAAAAAATAATTATTTTCCCAAGATGCATCTTTTGATTAAAGATGTATATCGATGTATAAAACATTTATGTGTTCCACACATATTTATTAATGTGTCATTATAATATTGAAGTGCCCACCAATAGTCACTTTTACATGGATTGAGTACTCTTTCTTTATAATTCAATCCAAATTGTGTTTAACATGTAAAATTTGAAAAGGTGAAACATGTATGACTCCAAACATGAAACCGTATAATCATTACGGTAATAAGTGCATAGTGATTTGATAATTATTTGGAAAACCAAGCTTCATGAATAATTCTTATCTTCACTATTAAATTATATCCATCATTGAATTGGAATCTAATAATATTATACATGGGAGGGACAATTATACACGGGAGGAACTAGAATTAGAAAATTATTGATGAAAACCATGTGTTGAAACACCACAAAAAAAAATTGCCAAATTTTATTTCGGGGGCTCTACCCTTGAACCCCCAACATGGGGGACCCCAACGCACCCCCCTACTCTCATATCAATGTACAATACATGGGACCATCTTACAAAGAATATAACACATCCCTAACAACCAACTCATAGAAACCACAACAACCACATAATGTGTCGCTGCATTTCTTTTGCATATCTATATACTCATAAGTAGTTGGATGGTTTAAATTAGAGGAACTACTTGTAGGAATTTTATTGTATGTCATCATCTAATTAAATAACTATGCAATGGAGAAAAAATTGTAGTCTAAATTTAACCTTAACTTATCTTTAAAATTAAGAGGGTTGCTTGTCCAAGTTGATAGAAACTTGTGAAAATTGGAATAATTACAAGGGATTGCTAACCTCTTTTATTAGGCAATAGTTATAACCCTTGAGTAGCACGTTCTCAAGAACATTTCTTTAACTCTTTATGGGCCTCTCATTATCTAATGAAAATAGTGATAGTGTTATACTTCCCAAAAATTGACTAATCCTTGTTCTTAATTTCCCCGAACAATCTCTTGTGTATGTAATTATGCATTCCATGAGTAGGGTAGTGTCTATATAACTACAAATTGAGTAATTGTGTATGTGATTATGCATTGGGTCTATTCTCTCATGTGTGTAATTATGCATTAATCTATTTTGTATCTCTATATCATTGTGCATTAGACATTAATGAATTGCATCCTTTCATTCTTTCAATATGCATTGAGTTGTTTGGGCGTGTATAATTAGTTGATGTTTGGTATGTATTTGTTATTTGGATAACAATTAGGAGTTTTGTAATGGAGTTTTGCTAGACTTTCAATGGTATTAACATTATTTGAATAAATGGGCGTCAAGAATGGGGGGGGGGGGACTCTCCATGAACCTCGAGGAACAACAGTCTTATTATTTGCTTGGGGCCTTGGACAAACATCAAATAACATGTTAGAGGCATACACTCTTTTGTGTGGTGTTTTTTTTTTCTTCGATGGAACACACATCTTAGGAAACCCTCTAGGTACTTCCCCTCATTTTGAGGATGGTATGAGAGGTAAACCAATAGGTTACATTTTTTAGCAACCTAACCCAACATGGACATCGAGTGAGGCCCAATATCCATAGAGGTAGCCAACCCGAGGAATTGACTACGTGACCTTCTGCTTGTAATTCACAACATTTGACCACTCGAGCTAACCCATTGAGCTACTCTTATGTGTGGTCATATCTTTTCCAAAGAAGCAAATGTTAGAGTCCTTTTGTTTTCAAAGATTCAATGATTTTCATCAAGATAACGATTGGCAAATCCACACTAGAGGGAAACAAACTAAAAAAAACCATTGCTCGAATTAAGCAGGAAGTCATATCCTTCTCCAAAGTCTCCTATTACCACATCAAAAGAGTCCTAAATGAAGAAGCCAATCAATGGGCTAAACAAGCCACACAATTAAGTCTTGTTACCTTGGTAAAAAATGAGGGGTATGAAACATACCTATCCCCTAAGTTTTATTGTTAAATTGGTGAATCATTCTCATTTATTAGCACATGATTCATTTATTTACAAAGCATTGTAGTGGCATTGGATGGGTGAATTGAGGACATATTATAATCCTTCCAACATGTGAATGGTAACCATGTTTTTGGTTATTGAATGTTTGGTTGGTTGGTGCTTGGTACAAGGCTTGTTGGATAATGTCTTGGCCAAGGCTGGATATGGGTGCAAAATTGGTTGGTGTCTAGGTGTGCTTGGCCATTTGGTGTTAGGATATTTAGACACTTAGGAGTTAGTTAAGATCTACTTGGTCTAATGTGTTGTTAGGTAAAAGTGTGTTTCTTTAGTATGCATTTGTAGTTAGGAAATTCGACAGTCATGATATGTTCCCGACATAGAGTGATCCAACGATTCATATTCTCCTCGATCTTAACGACCATTCATCTGTGACTTAACACCCGATTGGTCCATGGTCTCTATTTAAAGAGCATGGAGAGTCATTTGCCGATGATCGATTGTAAGAAAATCTCTTGTAAAATCTCTATGTAATATTTTTCTTTTGCATTAATAAACTACTCCAAGTGGCTGCATTGGCTGGGGTCGTGGATGTTTCCCCATAGGGGTTTTACCACGTCAAAACATCGGTGTGTTAATTTTTGATCTGGTTGTGTGAGTGGTTACTGAAGGTACTCGTCTTCTGTTGGAATAATTGTGTTGTCAAACATGGTATCAGAGCCTGTTTGAAGACCTGCTCATGTTGTAGATCGAGATTGTGAAGATGAGTTGCCTCATCTATGTTGTCTGCCATTTCCGTACATTTCTGGCTGAGGGGACTATTCCATTGCGTCCAGAGCGCTCGTTTCATTCAGGAATGATTTTCGTTTCACTCGAAAAGGTTTATTTTTTCCTAAGATATGACCATTTCAGTTAGATCCGAAGGTATAAAGCCTGAATACACCCTTTTTAAAAAAATTTGCAGAGTATTATTTCTCTTTTATATTGTTTCTTTCCGGGTTGATACTCTTTTAGATCTACATATTCTCTTTTCCCCGCACCCTGTGCGATCTCGGCAAATCAAAAACAAATAGGAAAAGGTGCATTTTTTGGGTAAGCTAACCGAGATCTAACCCTTTTTGTCATCGAGAAGCGGAATTTTTTTCTTGTGTGAAAATAGTTTTTTTTAGCAGACTCATCATCATCATCAACAACAACAATCCTCTTGCTAAACAATACAATATGTTTTTCTAGCCCATTTGGTTAAAAGTTTCCTTATTAAATAAAAGGTCTTGAGTTCAAGTCTATCTTTTTGTTACTTTTTTTTGAAAAAATTCATGCTCCATTGTAAAGTGTATTTCATTTCAAGTATAAAAGTGAATCACTATAAGTAGCTTTAATATTTTAGAGTTATTTATTTTACATTCAACTTTTCTTTTATAAAGTAACTTCATTGTAAAAGTGATTCCCACTTCTTTTTTAAAAAGTGGGTCACTTAATCATGTGGTCCTTTGCTTACCGTTTATGCATTTTTTTAAAAAGGGCATAACTTTCACATCCGAAGTCCGTTTTCAATGCCGTTTTTTTTTAAATTGCCTAATTTTTCGAGATATTTCCATCCAGATCATTAGTTTCAGTTTTTAAATCCATATTATCTACATATTTAATATGGGGTTTTCAAGTAATCTTTTGCTTACCAGCACCAACTACTTCCAATGGAAATCCCATATGGAGGATTTATTAAGAAGTAGATGGTTGTACCAGATTACCTTGGGAAAACAGAACCTACTGATGCTGATAAGAAATTCAAATGGGCTAATAGGAATGACGAAGCATGTGGACTAATCAGAATGTCCATCTCTCGTAATTTAAGGTTCCACCATCAACAAATTGATAAACCCAAAGAAGATTGAGAAAATATTGAATCTGTGTTTGGTAAACATAATATTATTCGAGCAAAACAATTAGAAAATCAAGTACTGACTTTAAGTCCAAGTGATTTTTCTTGCATTGAATACTATCTATCTAAGTTTAAAACACTCAGAATTTTATGTGAAGAATGTAAGATAAAGATAGAAGAAGATCGTTGCATCTATCTTATTCTTTCTAAGCTAGGTAGTGCATATTCTGTATTTGTATCTACCTTTTATGCCATGCAAGAGGCTCTAGGTACATATTATCAAAAACCCACTCTTGAGAACTTTTGTGATGCTTTGATTAGAGAGCAAGATAAGCTTGTACAACTTGGAGTGATCAATACTGCAGGTACCTCCAACAAAGCCTTAGTCGTCCATGAGAAAGATAAACCCAAGAATCCCAAGAAGAAACATCCTCGCCACAAAAACAAACAACATAAGGGTCCCAAACCCACTCAAATAACTTTCGCTCCTAATGGTGAGAAAGGAGCCAAATATAAAAATAAGAAGACTGGCAAACATTGCAACTTTTGTGATGAATATGGTCATGATGAGTCCAAATGTTTCAAGAAGATGGAAGCTTTAGAAGCAACGATGAAGAAACACAACATCAATATTGATTCTACTTCTTCTTCTTCTCATGGACATGCACTTTTTGCTTCTAGTTTCTCCTTCGATACAACTTCTACTTCTTCTTCTGATGAGTGGCTTATTAATTCTGGAGCATCTTATCATATGGCTAAGGATATATACATATTTTATGCTCTAAATGAATGTAACACCAAGAAAATATTTGTTGGTGATGATATGTTTCTTAGTGTTGAAGGATCTGGAATAATTCAAGTAGAAAATGGTCATTTCAATGATGTATTATGTGTTCCAAGTCTTTCTTGTAACCTTTTATCAGTATATCAAATCACTCATTTAGGTGAAATTAAAACCGTAGAGTTTTTACCTCACCAAGTTGTAATCAAGGATCTAAAAGATCCTAAGCATGTTCTTGCAATTGAAATTACTGATTATATTACCAGGTTGTACAAGTTTGACAACTTTGGGTCATCATCTTTTTCATTAGTTTTTGTTTCTCATAGCGATGACTTGAGCAAACTTTGGCATGAGCGATTTGGTCATCTAAACTATCGCTCATTACAACAACTATGTAATCAACATATGGTGACTGGTCTTCCTCCTGTTTCATGCAGAGATGGTGTTTGTGCCGGTTGTGTTCTCGACAAACATCATCAGGACAATTTTGACAAACGTGCCTCTTGGCACGCCTTGGGCCCTTTGCAGCTTGTTCACAGTGATTTTTGTGGTCCACTTTCTTCTCCTTTTTCTAGGTGCAAGTATTTCTTAACTTTCATTGATGAATTTTCCAGACGTGCTTGGGTTTACTTATTAAAACTTAAGAGAAATTTTTTTGACAAGTTTTTGGCCTACAAGGCCCTTGTAGAAAAGCAATCTGGACATCAAATTCAAAGGTTAAGAATATATAATGGAGGCGAATATGCGAACAATAATTTTACAAGTTACTGCACTACACATGGCATCCAAACGCAACACATTGTTCCATATACACCACAACAAAACGATGTTGTTGAGAGAAAGAACCGCGCATTAAAAGAAATGGCTAATTGTGTGATCCAATCTAAGGGATTAAGTCTAAAGCATTGGGCGGAAGCCATCAACTGTGAAAGTTACATAGTAAATCACACTCCCAAAAATTCTCTTAAAAATATAACACCAGAAGAATCTTGGACTAAAATTAAACCAGATGTAAGTCACTTCCGTGTATTTGGTAGTATAGCATGGGCTCACATTCCTGATGAGAAAAGGAAAGCATTACAGCCTAAAAGTGAGAAGTGTATATTTGTTGGTTATTCTGAAGATGTCAAAGGTTATAGACTTCTTCAACTACATTATAATGAAATTGTTATAAGAAGAGATGTTAAATTTAATGAAAATCTCTTGGCCTGTGAGCCTAATTCAACGATTGTTCCTTCTTCGGTGTTTGTGCCTTCTTCAGCCCGCGAGCCATCTTCGACGTTTGTGCCTTCTTCTATTCCTATTTTGGTTTCTTCTTCAAATGATGACAGTGATGATGAAAATTCACCTCCTCCTGCTCACCTTCCTCCATGTGAGTCCTTTGAACATGAACCAACACTAGCTCCACTGTTTCCTAGATGGGTTTGTTCAACACGAGAAGCATCTAGTGATCTTGTCGGTGATCCTTCATATCAGTGTCGGACATGTTCACAATTCGAACGGGCCTCTTCTCTTTTGGCTCAAGTTTCAGAGACTCATGATCCAGAGACATTTGCAAAAGCTTCAGGTCTTCTAGATTGAGATACAACAATGAATGAAGAGTATTGTTCTTTAATGGAAAATGATACTTGGGATCTTGTACCTCTTCCAAAAGGAAGAAAACTTGTCAGATGTAAATGGATCTACAGAACTAAGTATGCATCATATGGAAGTGTTGAAAGACACAAGGCTTGGTTAGTTTCCAAAAGATTTTCCCAAGTTGAAGGAATTGAATATAATGAAACCTTTGCCCCTATAGCCAAAATGAATTCCATCCGCCTTGTTCTTGCTCTTGCTGCCTCACATAAATGGGAGGTCCATCAGATGGATGTTAAATCCTCCTTCTTGCATGAAGATTTACAAGAAGAAATCTACATGGAACAACCTCCTGGCTATGTCCATAATGACTCTAGCCTTGTTTGTCACCTTAAGAAATCTCTTTATGGTCTTAAGCAAGCTCCTTGAGCTTGCTATGCCGAAATGGACAACTTTCTTATTGACACCAGATTCTCTAGATGTCATTCTGATCCTAATGTTTATACCAAGAAAGTAGGAAGCCATCTCATAATCCTTGTCCTTTATGTTGATGACCTTATCCTTACTAGTAGTGACTCAAAAATTTTAAACCATGTGAAAACCAGCCTTAAGAAGAAATTTGAAATGACAGACTTAGGCTTTTTGCACTATTTCCTTGGCCTCCAAGTTTTGCAAACCAATGAAGGAATTCTTCTTTCTCAGTCTAAGTATGCTTGTGACCTTCTTCGTCAATTTCACATGGACGATTGTAAACCAACCCTTTCTCCTTTCCAGTCTGAAGTCAATCTTATTTCTACCTATACTTCTTCCGAAGTTGACGCCACCCTGTACCGTCAATTAGTTGGTAGTGTCTTATACTTGACTCATACCTATCCCGATCTTTCCTTTGTTTTTGGTCTTGTTGACTATTATATGCAAACACGCCATGAAAGCCATTGGAAAGTAGATAAAAGGATACTTCGCTATGTCTGTGGTACAATTAAGTTCGGGATACATTACAATTTAGGGGGACTCCTTTATTGGTTGGTTTCATTGATTCAGATTGGGCGGACGACCCTGATGATCAAAATTCTACTGGAGGTTATGTTTTCAGCCTTGGTTCAGGACCTGTCACTTGGGCCTGTAAGAAACAACATGCTATTGCACTTTCTTTAGCAGAATAAGAGTACCGAGCAGTGGTAAATGCAAGTTAGGAAGCCTTATGGCTTCGACAGATTCTTTCAGAGTTTGGATTCGAGCAAAAACATCCGACCATCCTTTGGTGCAACAATCAGAGTGCCATCAAGCTTGACAAAGACCCAGCTCAAAATCAGCGCAACAAACACATCAAGCTACATATGTACTTCATCAGAAAGCTCATTCATGATCAAGTTATTGAAGTGCTCTTTTTCCCTACAAAAGATCAAGTTGCAGACATTGTCACAAAGCCTCTTACAGAAGAGAAGTTTTCCAAACTTCGATCTATGTTAGGAGTTTAGGAAGTTGTCATCAAGGGGGGATAGGCTCTAATGCTTCCTTCCTTCTCCTATTGTGTCACTATTGTAAATCCTTCAATCCTATCCCAATTTGTTCTTAAGGGGGGATGTTAGGATATTTAGACACTTAAAAGTTAGTTAAGATCTACTTGGTCTAATGTGTCGTTAGGTAAAAGTGTGTTTCTTTAGTATACATTTGTAGTTAGGAAATTCGACGGTCATGATATGTTCCCGACATAAAGTGATCCGACGGTTCATATTCTCCTCGATCTTAACGACCATTGATCTATGGCTTAACACCCGATTGGTCCATGATCTCTATTTAAAGAGCATGGAGGGTCATTTTCTGATGATCGATTGTGAGAAACTCTCTTGTAAAATCTCTCTGTAATATTTTTCTTTTGCATTAATAAACTACTCCAAGTGGTCGCGTTGGTTGGGGCCGTGGATGTTTCCCTATAGGGGTTTTACCACGTCAAAACATCAATGTGTTGATATTTGATCTGGTTGTGTGAGTGGTTACTGAAGGTGTTCGTCCTCTGTTTGAATGCCTGTGTTTTCAAACATCTGGTGAGTAATTCTCTTAGTCTTAGGTGGCTTGTCGGCCTCTATGTTCTTATATGAAATATTTTTATTCTATTGGTGGTCAAGTTTAAAGACAAGGCATCAAGTAAATCTGAACTTCTATCTTTCAAATGTTTCTTGTCTAGTCGTTGGGTTTGCCTCTGTATTGGTATTATGTTTATTGTTATCCTTTTTGGTTTAGTCTCATTGAAGAATGTTAGAGAGGATTCACTTTCGGTTGAAGTCTAGAATCTATGTGTCGGGTTTTGTCTTTTAATTTGGAATGTTTGCAATCTGAAAGTGGTTGAGTCTAGAAGTTGGGTGTTGGGGAAATATTGGCCATTATTTGTAATTTTTAATTTTGTTTTTTGGGCTTGCATTGGTTTCAATATTTTGCTTGCTACTCCTTCTCTTGGTTCAGGCTCTCCAGAAAAATTCAGTGACAATAGGGCATTTGATAAGGCTTAGTATAATAGTGAAGATTGGGTGGAAATTACCAGTAAGGAGACGATCTTGGACTCTAGTTTCGAGGATGGTATTTACTTACCTTCCTTTGTTTCTGGGTTATAGACTCTGACTCTTGGGTGTAGTAACTTGTTTGTTGATTCTCTAGGTTCTAAATTTTGTGTTCACAAAAGTTTGAGTATCATTCTCTGTGTGTCTTTAGAAATAACTTCTAGTGCTTGTTTAGCCTCTCTCCATTAGCTTCACTATGCAAGTTTGGTCAGTATGGAGAATAGGGACGTGCACAAGTTTTGAAGAGTTTTGAGAAGACATGAGGACCTCATCCACTCCAACAGAAGAACACCACTTTTAGTGTCTTCTAAAGTCACCGAGAACGATAATCTATGCATCACCCAACAAGAAAACAACATGAATATGTTAGTCCAATAGAGGAGAATGATTGACATGCTTGAAGCAAAGTGTAATATGCTTCATAATCTAGATCTTAACCTTCTAAAGGATACTCTATATATGGCATCAAACAATGGGGATTCAATGTATTCAATCCAATTCAAGCTCAAAGAAGATGAGATACTTCACTTTTTGAAGGACCCGATGGAAATCGAGAAACAAAGCTCCCCATAGATTGATGATGGACATGAATAAGAGACCAATGCTTATGTTTATCATTAACTTTTATGTATTTCTTTGTTATAAGGTTGTTAGGTGTTTTTGTGAAGAAGACCACTTGTAGGCCAACCTAGGATATTTACTACTTAATTTGTTGTAAGCTTCTTTTTATAACCCCATACAACTACTTATGTCTGTAGAAGATATTTGAACTAGCACTAAGTAACTGTTTCTGACCTTGGTTGCAACCTTTTGAATATAATAAAATTTTTATTTTAGTTAAAATAAAAATTATCAAATACAATGTCTCGAATTGAAGAGAAAAGTAGGACTCAAGATTTAATTATGAAACACCTTTATAAATTGGGCCTAAATACATAATAATCAATACTTTAGCTTTCATATGAGGAAAACTAGAGGGACACCAAAAAAATTCCTCTAAAACAAAATCCACATTAGATGTGGTAGGATAATCATAAAACATCGAGGATTAATATATTCATTTCTCGAATATGTTGAGTTTCCTACGTTTGCTTGATCCAAGTGTGTTAAGTTTTCTGCATTTGCTTAATTCCATTTCACTACTTGTATCCATGGAGGACTAGGGAAACTATAGTTCTAACTTGTGCTCAATATCCCTGGAGGAATTGGAGGTGTTGGAAAATAACATATTGGATTAGCCACGAAGAGAGGGAGGAGGTTTTGCAACCACATGATAGTGGGGGATCTAGATGGTTATCAAGTCTTGGAAGAATAGTGCATTCTCTATAATTTGATCAATTGAATTGGAAAACTTTCTCCTTTGTTCAAGATCATTTGTAGTCATGTCAAGCTCCTCCCTCCTCTTCTGCTCCTTTTGAATTTTCTACAATGCCTTCCATTATTCTTTTTTATGCATTGACAATTTTTTTTGATGTTCTTTTTCTCTCTCTTTGAAGCCTTTCCTACTTTCGATGTTCTGCTACAATAATCTATGTTTCCCTCTTCTCAACTGCACGTTTCTTCTTATTTTATTTCAATTCTAGCATCTCCTTTTTATTTTATTCTACCTTGAACAAGAGTGTGATGTAATCCTAAGTTGGTAACTATGAACTACTACTTAATCAAAGAAAATCTAATGATCCAGTCCCTATTTTCTCTACCACTCTCTCCATTAGAAGCTTTAAGAATTGTCCAAGTACTGGTCTAGTACTTGGATAAATATGAGGATCATACAGGAGTTGTGTTTCTTCTTCATTGGCTTCTTGATCTAGTTATTCATTGCCTTCTTCCACGCAATAATGGACAATTTCATTGTTGTTCAAATATGTTGGCAATGAAGGCACGTTAAGGATTTCTTCATAAGTGTTGGTAACAATATTTCTATTCATATTCATCATGGCTTTGAATAACCATTTAGGTAGGGGTACTTGGATCGATAATTCCATTTTCTCATTGAGGATTCCTATCTCTTGAAAACCTTCAATCATATTCAATTCAAGAATATCATTTTGAATTTGTTTTGTAGAATTTGTATGTGGTTCATGTGATGCGACAAGTTCCATATTCTCTTGAGCTGCTTCATCATCTAATTGAGTAGCACTAACATGTTCATCATCGTCACTTAATGACTAGCAATGTCCATGAGAGAGGCTCAACATGTTCAATGCAACATCTACATCTTCCTCACCATGTACCTAAAAAGCTTGGCTATAACCCATATCGTTAATAAGAGCATCATAATTTAGTGGCTAAATTCCAGTTTTGCCTAAATATAGCCTTGATTTTTGAGGGTGTAAGAGCCCTTTTAAAATATCTACTACCGAGCTCTGCTAATTCAAACCTTTTAACCTTTATCCTTGGGTTATTTTCCATCCAGAACCTCTCTCAGACCTAAAGTAACTCTTAAAATTCCCAAACAAACTCACATCAATGGGTTGCAGTCAACAAGTCTATGTCCATCTTGTTCACCTCCTCCATGATTGGTAAAGCTATGTGGCATTCATGGGCATAAAAAATAAACACGTGTTTATTAGTTGGTGAGACACCACTAGGTACATATGTAGTAAAATGATAAAGCCAATTCATAAACAATCGTTTAGTCATCTATGCACTGGGATGTGCAACCATGCATGCTCCTACCTCAAATTCCTAATATAGTTCTTTCAGTTAAGCCTTTCCCTTCCCTTGACAAATAAAACCCAGGGATTGATAGACCATTTGCATTTACACATCACAAAATAGTGATCCACTCCTTGGTCTTGGGAATTTTTTTTGGCACATTCTCGCTCCCTCTCTTGGAAATTACCCACATGCCACAATTCCTTCCAGCTTGTAACCCACTCTCATCACAGTTCCATATACGTTCTAAACTATAGGAATGTTTCTCATATGCATTGGATAGAGTGTCATAGAACTTGGTCACAACTACAAGGTGTAAATTCAAAGCTTTGTTTCTATCCAGGCCCTTTGTTTTTTGTAATACAAGTTCTGGATGCCTTTTCTTAAACCCTATCCACCATGATTTCCCATGAAATCCATATCTTAATGGATTAAGTCTCCACTGATAGATTTGAGCGACATTGGCCTTTAGTTGTATCAAGTCTAGCCCATGGCTCAATTCATCTATCTCCTTACACAAAGCAACTACTTCTACCTCCTCTTGTTCAGTTAACTCTATAAGAGGCCCTTTCCTCTTTGTGTGTGTGAAACCATTTAGTCAATAATGCAATGATGTTGGTGCAGTTCCATATTTTTCCACCGAAGCTCTTAATAAATATTTGTTGAATTCAACATCATCAATTTCCTTCATCATATCCTCTTCTATCCAGCCTTTGATATCATTGATATTCTTGGTTGAACTTGCACCTTGCATTATAGTTTATGGTGGAGCACCACCTTCAATCTCTACCTTATGATGATCTTCAACATTTGTATTTAATTCTCTTCAAGAATACCTCAGTTTATCTCCTCATCCAAGGCATAGTGTTGTAGTTGGGCACCCTTGGTCACTAGCCTCCTTGCCCTCCTTATACAAGCAACAAAATTCCCTCTTTTCATGATTGCAAAAACTTGTAGAATAAGAATAAAATCATACACATAATACAAATAATAGAAACACAATAGAAACATAGTAACATAGCAGAAACATAGAAACATAGCAATAGCAATAACAAACATAGAACCTTAGTTTATGACATAGTGTTAATACCTGAATTGAAGATACTTTGCGAGGGAGTGTTCTACTGTGAAAGGGGAAATGGTGCTTCTAGGGATGATAGATGTTGATTTATAATTCTATCACTATAAGTTTTAATTGGTGAATGGTCATCGACATGGATTGCAAACTTGAATTTTTGAATCATACATATGATCCAATGGCTAGGAAACTATCCTGGCTAATCCGTGTGCTTCTTAAGTGTTTCATGGTCTTGGGTGATTGATTTGATGAAATTAATGTGTTGATTGTCATTTATTGTAGTATAGATTGCATAGTTAAGGCTACATTTTTTATCACACTTGTATGTGAGGCTAATATTAAATTGTCGATTTGTTATGCAGGCCACCACACGGATACAATTGGACTCACTACTAGGCATATTGTTCTTCAACTATCCATCATTCTATTTGAAAAGATAGTGAATCTATACTTCTAGATTGAACAATTTAATATATTATATAGGATAGTTGTATATGTTTAAAGTTTGGTTGTCTTTATGTCATAACAATGGAGGATGTGCCTTAGACACGATGTTTTGTTTGGTAGACCTATAAAAAATGTACGTTGGCATTGAAAGAGTCAATTTTCGGACAATTGTGACCTAGTCAATTTATGAGCTTTTTTGAACTTGACTTGGACTGTTTTTAGTATTTTAATAAATTAAAAGTTATATTAATATATTAAAAGTTATATTATATTGTATGCAGTTATATTATATTGTATGCATGATGTTGACTTGTTAGGTGTTGGAGTAGTTGGGTTCTATAAGTGCTATTGCTTCGTGCTCCACTATTGGCATCCCTCCCTTATTATATTTTGAACTATTTGAATATTCAAGTTGTTTTATTAAAGATCTTCATTGTGATTATTATTGAGATGTTTATACTCTAAAATAGAATTTTATTCATATTAAATATTTGATAAGTTTTATATCATTAGAAAATGGTAATAGTCAATATAATATCTGGTAAAATAAAATAGTTGGACACCGAAGCCACCCATCACATTTTTTAATTATAAGAAAATCAAATGTGCATATTAGTTGAAACATTTCATTATAAGAAATTTGGAGTAGAGTAGTACCCTCAATACACCCTTATCCACTTCAACATCGCCACAAATTATATATATGCATATTTATCATTCACAACATTATCCTATAGTTTTCTTCATTCACTCATTGACATTGGGTATATTTTCTTTTATTCATTGAGTAGTTTGTATTGCCAATGATGAACATATATGGGAAATAATAAAAAAATAGAGTTCATTCAATTTTTTTTTTAAGGAGAGATCTTCCTTTTATAGAGAATATAAACTTAGAGAAATCAAAAGAATGCATAGAAGAAGAAATGCAAGTCCATAAATAATCACAAAAATAAAAAGAGTGATAGAGACATATCCACATCATTCACAATTACAAGTTGCTATGTAGGGCCTTGGAGTGTTGGAGCTAGAGCCTAATGAGAAGATGAGTAAGAGTGTACTTGCGTGCAATTAGGTTTTGCAATTTTATTAAGACAAAAATTTGAATGGTTGTATTTATGATATCAAGGTGTAAGATCCACTTGTCTCTATTTGATGAGATATCTATAAATGTCCTTGACTACACTAGCTGTTTAATAATGAAAATTGCAAATTGACAAACCCACGTTATTAGTCTCTGCCCCGTGGACTATAATATTTGGCACAAAGTCAAATCAACTTGAGTTAGCATTAATTTGTATAATGTTAATTAATTTGTTTTTCTAAAAATGAATTATTATTATTTTATTAATTTTATAAATGTATAATTTTATTTTTTTTATTGGTTTATGATGAGACTGAATATTTCTAGTGGACAACAATACTTTTCAATTATTTGTGAGTCTCAAAATTGATTTTTAAAAATGAATATTGGTAAAAAAATCGAGTGCACTTAATTCTCTAACAAAGGATATTAACTCATATTAATTCAAGTGATTAATTGATCCCAAGCATGATAGGGATGACATCAAAAATAATTAAATGCACACTTATAAGCCAAAGTTTCTTTATCTCATCACTTGGAATTTGTTGCATTACTTGATCGCTTTGGCTACTTGATTAACTATCATTCTTTGCCACCATGCTGAGCGCTTTTCTACCTTATCCTTTCTATATTATTTGTTTAAATTGTGCTCGACCAGAGCAAAGGTACTTATACTAGTAGTCTACCTATCAATAGCACCAACAACACCTAAGCCAATAGTAGTAGCATATTGTTGTGCTAGGCACCAACAACCCTCCATTTTCTTTTAATTTACCCCCAAAGCTTCCTCAAGAAAATTGAGCCCCTCTAATTTTTCTTGCTTTAAAAACTATTCAACTTGTACCTTCTCGATGGATTTTTCCTCCCACTCCAAGCATGCTCTTCAAGATTCAGACTTCGACTAAGTCTTGATCTTTCAACTTTAAACACTTGAGAAAGTTTTAAGTTAAATATTGAGATTTCGGGCGAGTTAATGAAAACTCCTCCAATGTACATCGACGAAGTTACCACAAAATCCTCCGATACATAAGAGGAGTTCCCTCCAACCGCGCCGATAACTACTAGCCCACTTCATTATTTTTCCTTCGAAAGGTACTTTCCATCACATGAATTTATGCTAACTTCTCTGATTTGATCGGAGAGGTTCATATGAACTCCTTCGATCAAATCAGAGGGGTTGCTGCCATCTCCCCTGATAAATATCGACACTCTTTGTGCCAAGTCCTCTAATGTGCATCAAATACTTTCCCATGAAGTCCTCTGATATACATTAGAGGACTTCTCACCAACTTCGTTCGTTTAAAAATTTCCACCCATTTGCATTTATTGTTGAATTTTCCCAAAAATTATAAATAGGCGCTAAACCCTCGACTCTTATTGTTTCATTGAATGCCGAGGAAAGGAGAGTAGACCCGAAGCAAATAAAAGCTGAGCCCGAAGCTCTGATCCGGATTATTTTAGGCACGAAATGAGATCGGAGATATAATAAAGAAATGCACAGAGATATCACAGATATTCAATAATATAACATAAATGTATTAGAGATGCAACCATAAATACAGATATACAGTAATACACGATTTCTATTAATGAAAGAAATGTACAGACACTATAAAAATACAGAGTGAAAGACTTGCTAGAATGGTGGCAACTTATCTCTAAGAAGAGATGTGACGACTACTCGCATTGGCAAGAAGATGATTACAATGAGGCTCTGAAGGCCTTTTTACAATAAGTAGGAATGCCAAAAACCCTAGACATCCAAAAACCTAACCCTAGGAGACGAAGCGCCAAAAGTCATGTGGGCCCCGTTTGGGTAAGTGAGTACATCAACTTCCCGGGGTCATAACTTTTGCATATGATCTCCGTTTTAGGCGTGTGATAGCTCGTTGGAAAGGTATTGTCGACGAGATTCATTTTGGGGGCTCAATCATGCCTTTGACTATCATCGAGAACCTCGATCTCGAAAAACCTTTATTTGGGCCCTCAAAATGGCCTCGGAAGTTAAAACCTGCTAAAAATAGTAAATTGCCAAAATTGCCAGAAAACTGTTTTGAGCCAGTTGGAAAAGGTGGGTGGCCACCGATATCCACCTGGATCAAGCTCCTCGCCCTCAACCAACCAACATTCTCCACATGTCAGATACCCTCCAGGTAAGCCCTAACTCTATCTTGCATCCATTATTTTGCTGGTAAACAATTCTAAGATTAGGTATTTTTTAATTCCACCCTTTAGAACCAGATTGCCCCAAGGCCTTCAAAGAGATAGTCCTCCACATCTACCCATAGCTCCCCTCCCTCTCTCATCCTTGATCGTTTGACCAATTCCATTTTCACCTCATTTATTTTTCACTTAGATTCCCCCCCCCTCCCGAGGGGCATAGCCATAAGCTCACCTTTTCAACCTTCGAGTGCTATACACACTACCCGCGACTCTGTTCTTCCCTAGGGATGATAGTATCCAAAGTCAAACCCTCCCCATGTCGCAAACCATAGAGGCATTAATGGAAAAATCTTAACTGAAATCCCGAGTAGTTCTTGGACCTAAATTTTGACAAAGGCCTTTCTCAATCCAACCCCTCGACCTTGTAACTTGAACCAAACCCTGCACCAAAACTTAGTCCGAATTCAACACAATTTCCATCGCTTTCAAAGGCCGTTATATGAACTTCTTCGCCTCCATCAGAAGTCTTCCACTTACTCAGTCTAATACATGCCGACACTCTTAATATCAATGTCCTTGATTGCTTTAGGATCTTTAACATTAACTCCTCTGATACATAGGAGGAGTTAATATTAACTTCACTGATTCTTCACGACCCCTCCTCCACATCGAAAGACTTAATTCTAACTTGTCCGATCACTTCGAATGAGTTGTTACAAATGTTGTCGGTCCCACTGACGACCTTCCCATCAACTTTCCTGATGTACTCATAATCCTATCGGAACTCTTCACACCAACTCTTTCGACGTATGCATTACACTATGGGAGCAATTGACACTAACTTCTCTGATAGTCATCGGAGCAGTTCGTAAGAACTGCTCCAATTTTGGCCTTTTGAGTTCGTTTTAAGCTGGTTTCTTCTCCATCTCTCACCAAAGTGCCCACCATTCCTACTATTATACTCTCGTCATCGGATGATGACCTTCCACCCAACATTAGCTCAAGCTAATCCTTGGGTATTTGAAGATACTTAGAGAGGTTAAATTTTGTATCAATTATGGTTTTTCTTTGCACTAATGTCCTCTTCGCTTGGTGGATTCAGATATGTCTCCGAAGAAAAGGACAACTAGAAAAAAACTAGCCACCGAGGCCTTTGGGAGTGGTCTTCTGTTGGCAGCCCAACATATTTTTAACTTTTTATATCAATTAAATGATCTATGTAGCTGCCTAACTGAGGTCAATCATTTTTCTGTTCTTCATAAGCAATTTTCAAAACGACAATTGTAAGTTGTCACTTTTCCCTGTTGTTTTTTCATGCTTCGTCATGACTCAAAGCATGAAAACAAAGCATTAAAACTTACGACTATGTTACCATTCTATTTGAAAAATTTATGAAAGGCAAAATGTCTCTACAGTTTATTAATGAAGCCTTGTTCCTTGCTATGAAGACTATTCTCTTTGTTTCGATTCCTTGAATGCTAAACATGCTTGGGGATTGTAAATTGTATCAACAAAGGACCTTTTGATTTGAGCATTGATATGGTTTTTTGTGTGATTCTTGGTCATATGTTTTCTCATTACTAGGCTTCGATTTACAAGTTTCACTCTACCAAACCTTATGATCGAACCCACTATGTTGCGAACTTATTTTCATTTTAATTCTCTGGTCGTGACTGTACTTTAGGAGAGGTGGAAATATGATTACAGTCAGCCCATCATTTCGAAGCTTGGTCTTGGGCTTTGCAATGCCCCTCGCATTCATTTCAATTCATTGCCTATCTTTTCATTATGAGTTTTCTGCTCATATGCCATTCACTATTGATGGTTTTTAGGCTCAGGGTATAGCTCTGGTCTGTTCTTACAAACCCTCCCTACACGCTGTGTTTGGTTGATGGCCCTTTGATTCACCATGGCCCCTGTTGTTAGAGTCGAACCAAATGACACTCAGGCCTTGCTCCTTTGTGACGATTCCAGGGAAGACCTTGAGGGTAATGGTTGGCTCGTTTTCATTGAAAAATTCCAGGGTTTCAACCTACAGACTGCTCAGGAATTCTCTCTAATGGATGTAGAGCTAAGGTGGGGGATATTCAACTCGAAGTCACAGAGGACTTCTTGAGCCAAGCAACAGGACTTCCTGCTATCGGGCATAAATGGTTCAAGAATGATAAGGTAGAAGAGGTTCCATGGGGTCTTTTCTTTACCTCTCGGAAGATCAAAGGACGTGCCAAAGGTATTCCAGTCTCCTTACTGAAAGCTCGATGGCATGGTCTGCTTGCAGTATTGAAACAACTTGTTACTTGTGAAGGCCGTTTCGACTTTGTGTTTCTTTATCGCTTGCGTCTGCTCATGCACTTCATAGGGTTTCCTTTAAACATGCCTTATTATTTATGGAGGAGCCTTTACAAAATGGCCAAAAGGTACAAAAAGCAGCGTTTAGATTCGAGCCTTTTCCATCACGACTTAATAAAAATGATGCTTGTACATCAATTGAAGTTGCAGAATGACAATTGGGATTCATTTTTAACCAGAAATGATTTTTCTAACCCCGATATGGAAGAGGTCGACAAACTTGTGGTTGAGGAAATCGTAGTCTACCCTACAATGCCCCTCACACCTACCCAGGCCTGTCTTGCGGCCACCTATAGCAACCCTGAACTCGGCCCAAAATCTACTGAACAACATCATGGGCAAGCTACACATCCTAATGACTCTGTTAAAAATTCAAATAAACCTACAGGCAAGACGTCTAAAGGCCATGCTGATTTAAATTTTAAAAATAAGAGAGTTGGAAGGTTAATTTCGAGGAAGCTCCGAAACAAGTCAAACCCTCATGCGAGCTCGATCAAGATGATCGAGATCCATGAAAGTTTGGATTCTGAAATTGATAGATTTCTCACCGAGGAAGACCCTCTTTCGTCCCAACCACTCCTCGATCAGCCTTACAACTTCATGGACAATTTACCACCTTGTCTGAAACATATCGAAGGGTTTCCTGGTATTAAATTGGGTAATAAATCTACAGTCCATGTTGGAAATACCTCGGTTCACAATTGTGATTATTCCCAAGGGACCGTCGCACAGTCGAAGTGTGAAGTTTGCCTATCCTGGATTGATAGATACTACACCGATATACCTATCCTACAGTCACAGGTTAAAGCTCTCACTGATCAGATCGGTGCCTTAACGAATGAAAACCATAGGCTCGAGTCTGTCATTCAAAGCGAAGGGAAACATATGAAGACTACAGGGAATGTAACATTTAAAAACGTTGAGGCTGCAACAACAATAGTGAATTCTAAGATCATCTGATACGATTTGATTTTACAGTTAGAGGTATGATTCTTTTTATCTTAAAATAGGGTTATTTATTAAGATTAGATTGTTTTGTTCATTCAATAAATTGGATTTCATTTCACTAAAATAACTAGCTACAGAATCAGCAGATTCTGTAGCCAGTTATTCTAATTTGAAATTTGCAAATTAATGGTTAAAAATATATCTAAATCTATCTATTTTTTGTTTTCTTTTCAGGATATCCAGGAATTCATGGTTACCAAGTGATCTGAAGCATCTTTGAGACTTATTAGCCATATCTTTGATACATTTTTGTATAAACATAAATAAACCTTTTCTTAGCTTTAGAGGATTTAATATGATCTGGGTGGTTATATCCCCCTTTTATTTTTGTAATCAATATCTGATCTCAGAAGAGGAGACAATTACCTTTCTGAAGGCTTTAAAAACCCATTATTTTTTGTAATCGAGACATCTTGGCCTGGGGCTAGTTGTGGATAGCTTATACTCGAATTTGTACATACCATATGTTTACATTTCTGGTTTAGCTATTTGTAAATATTGTTGTTGTCTATGATTTGTTTATCTTGATAATTTGATGACTGTTGATAGCTTTCATCTTCACAGATTATTATGTCATCAAGATAATTTCGTTCATATAGTTCACAATTTTATGCTTCAGTTATATGAAAATAGTGAATGATCATTCAATTCGAATGATAAGGTTTATCTTAATCTTGTTGAGTGATTAAAAGTGGGTCGTTAATGTCAGATTTATCTTATGTGCAATTACTTGCAGTCTCATATATCACAGTTATTATTTTGCGTCCCATCATTTTATCATTTAAATACAACGGTCAATATACTGTTTGGCATTTATTCCAAACAGCGTGAAGGTGCACTGCAGATTTATCTCGTGGATAGACTGGATATATGATTCATGATCATACAAACGTCGGATGCATACTCTTCAAGTGATAAATAGGTTAGTCTGTTCCTTTTATTTGCTTGTTTAATATAGAAAATCTTACATATGGTTTGGTTTTCACTGTTTACATATTCTGTTTCAATAGTAGCTTGATTTTGATGCAACAGAGATAAAAACAAACCAAAAAGAAATAGTGCTTTTTGCTTTCTTTATCTACTCTCATCAAAAGAGCTATTTTTACATTGATTTTAGTGAGTTCAGATTAAAACTCATAAATTGTATAACATGTATATGAATTAGACAAACAATTATGTGTGTAAATATGATTTAAAATAAGTTGTATATAGATGTACATATATATATCAGTGATTAGGAATTAGTGAGTTATTTTGTTTCTCCTATTTATTTATTTGTTTATTTTAGGACTTTAGATTGGCCAACAGAGCCATTAAACCCGTCAGAGTGAGTCAATCCAAACGGATTGGGTTAATTAGACAACCCTAGACCGGACTCACTCTTCCAGTTGACGAGCGGTCATTTTCGCCCATCAACAAATGGTGCTAGAAGGAGGGCCTGAACACTATTGATGGCACGTGGAGGTCGCAAGACTCCTCCCCCACACATCCACTCACCTATAGTAACAAGAAGTCATTCTGATGACAATATTACCTCTCAAACAACAACCACATCAAACGAAAATCCACGGATTACCGTTGAACTAGTAACACCAAACCCCCTAGGGGCCGACGTACAAGAAATTGTTCGTCAATCCCTTCTAAGGACACACAGTGCTTTGGCCCATATCAGACAACCAGGTCAGCCATTGAATCAACCATTAGACTTCTCTGATATTAGGGAACAACTTGAAGGCACTGGTCTTACCCTAAACCCTACGGATCCAGATCACATCCTCACTCCTGCAGTCGAAGGATCTAGTATCCCACCATCACCACCTCCTTCATCTCCTTCTTCTTCAGAAGAAGATTCATCAGACGAAGGCAGTTCTTCATCTCAGTCTTCGACACCACCCACACCTATGGAAAATTTGAATAATTCCGCCAGACCTTGGCTCGTTCAAGATGTAGTGGCCATACCTGGACCCCAGCATCCTTTGCCTAAACATCTCGATAAATGGCTCCCTAAATTTGATCTAGATTCCAAGCAGATCGTTGAGGATCATATTAAAAAATTCATGCTAGCCATTAGACTCCGAAGCGTAGAACACAAAGACATAGTATGTAGACTTTTTCCGTATACATTTGAAGGCAATGCCTCTACCTGGTATTTTGCCCAACAACCCCACACCATTGTATTTTGGGATAGATTCGAATCTTGTTTCCTTGAGAAATTCGGAGATGACAAATCTCCCGAAGTCTTAGTCATGGAACTCTCTAGTTTAAAGATGAACCCCAAGGAAAAAATAAAAGACTTTAATCAAATGTTTCTAACATTAAAGAATCAAATCCCCACGGATTTGATGCCTGCTGAAAATCTTATCATTGCATACTACACGAAATTCCTACACCAAAACATAACAATCTGGGTAAAAAGGTCTAAGAAAGAAACATTATTGGGAGCCTTCGAGGAGGCGAGCCAAATTGAGAAAGATATTCTCAGCCTAAAGGACAATATCTATAATGAGGCAGAGATTACCTCATCTTCCAAGAAGAAAATAGAAATTCTTCCTAGATCTCCCCAAACCAAAACTCAATCAAACGGTTCAGACCTAGAAAGTTTACACAAGGTCGTTCAAAAGTTGTCAAATCAAGTTATAGATTTAAGGAGATTAGCCGAAGAAGCTTCTTCAAGCAAAGGGCCTTACAAACCCCCTTTAAAAAAGCCTTTTCCTACAAACCGACCTAACTCAAATTCTGAAGGTCTAAATCTAGAAAGCCTACAATATGCTATCCAGATGATTCTGGAAGCACATGATAACTTAGTTCCTCCCGAGATTCTTGAAGACGTGGCTGAACAAGAAATAGTGGAAGAGGACGAATCCTCTCCCAACATTTTCGGGCATTTTTGCGGATAGTATCTTTCAAGCCAATTTTGAAACGGTGCATCCTTACAATACCATAAGCAGAACAATGATTAAATCCTCTTCTGAAATTGAAACTAATGCATGTCAAAAATAGTCTAAACTGATTGAAACTAAACAGAATTCAACAGCTCCAAGTTTATAATATGATTTGATCGAGGATCTCAAAAAACTTAGAGCTAATATTTCTGTTTATGAATTATTGAAATTTCCTTTTCTTCTGCAAAAGATGCTTCAGAATATTGTAGAAAACAACAAAAACAACAATCTGAACAACAACAAATTTGCAGAAAACAACCCCAAAACACCTCAAAAGGTCTCCGTTAAAACAACATTAGAGTCCTCTGATAAAAGAGACCTTGTTGTAAAAAGCGTAACAAATGTAGATAAAATAATTCCAGGGGTTGCGACTAAAAAACAACAAACTTCTGCTTTTAATACTCATAGAAATGTCTCACCCTTTTTGTTGACTTTTGAAATTTTCAATAGGAATGTACATAATTGTATGGTAGATTCAGTTGCATCGTCAAACGTAATGCCTTGGTCTGTCTGCCAAAAAATCAATGCTGAAGTTCAACCTTCCAGTCTGAAAATTATTCAGCTTGATCGGACCAGTGTTAAAGTAATAGGTGAATTAAAAAATGTACTTATCATATTATCAGCTAATCCTAAAGTCCACCAGATTATTGATATCATTGTCGTTGATATCCCTGAAGTATATGACTTATTTTTAAGTAGGGATTGGGCCGAACAACTACATGGTTACTTTGCGACAAATTGGTCTCACTTGTGGTTGCCAAAGAATGGAAAGCCGAATATAATCAAGATCAATTATGAACATTATCTTAAGCTTACGGTAACTGATTTAAATGATCCTAATGAACCATTCACTGCTTCCGCCAATTCACCTAAAATGCAGGGGATGAACACTTTTTTCGGTAATTTCATGGATGAAACTTCTACCATTACTGACCCAGAACAACAGTCCGAACTCATGACATGTATACAGTCAACAACCCTCTCTAAGGTGTCATATACAGCTGATGAAAATCATATCTGGTCTCTTTATTTCGATAGATCTAAATCTAAGGAAGGAGCTGGTGCAAGATGTGTGCTCATTGATCCAGCAGGTAACAAAACTTTGATCGCTTGCCGGTTAGAATTTGAATGCACAAATAATACGGCCGAATACGAGGCACTCCTGCAAGGTCTCAGAAAGGCACTCGATTTGAGAGTTCAAAATTTAACAATCTTTGGTGATTCAGAAATTGTGGTCAGACAGGTAAGAAATTCTATTCATTGCCTATCTCCACACCTGAAAAGCTATCAAACTGAGGTATGGAATTTAATGAACAATTTTTCTGCGTTTAACATTAATTCTATTATGAGATTGAATAATTTCGAGGCTGATTTGTTAGCTAATGTCGCCTCTAAATTTTTTCCTGTAGAAGGCCTTTCTCCAAATGCATTTTCCGTCGAGTTGTTGTTCAGACCATCCGTCCCGGAAAACATCACTAATTGGAGAGTTTTCGATGATGATCAACATATCATCAGTTTTCTTCACATGGAAGATACTTTCCAAGGTGCAGTTATCGATGAAGGTACCTATGATGAAGACCTTCACAATTTTATGGTAATATCAGACCCAAGATCTTCGGAATCAACATCAGATCTGGTAAATTCTATTCCAAAATCTGTGGTAAGATTAGAAAAGTTTTATGATTTGCATGATAAATTCAGAAAATCACTGAATTGTAAAACGAATATTTCTTCCTTGTCCCATGAAAAGGTGAACCTAGGAACTAAAGATAACCCACAATGCATCAATTTGGGAATGGGATGTTCTGAGCAAGAAAAGTCATTATTTATTAAGTTGTTTAAGGAATTTAAGGATGTCTTTGCTTGGACATATGACGATCTAAAAACTTTTGATCCTAACATCATACAACAGATTATTCCCATGAAACCCCAGACTCAACCTTTTCAATAGAAGTTAAGAAAGATGCACCCAAAACTTGAACCGACGGTCAAGAAAGAACTAAACAAATTTTTGAATGCTAAGATAATCTTCCCGGTAAGACATACACAATGGGTCTCTAATCTTGTCCTTGTAAGGAAGAAAAGTGGTGAAATCCTACTATGTGTCGATTTTCGAAATTTAAACCGAGCATTTGATAAAGACAACTACCCTGTTCCTCCCATGGAATAGATTCTCCAACAGGTATCCAGTTCTGAAAGATTATCACTGCTGGATGGTTTTTCAGGGTATAACCAAGTCCTTATGTCCCCCCCAGACCAACTGAAAACCACTTTCCGTACTCCATGGGGTACCTATGCTTATAGAAAGATGCCCTTCAATCTTATAAATGCTGGTGCCACTTTTCAGAGAGTGATGAATATCTCTTTCCGCGGTCTTATCAATCAATCTGTAGTAGTCTATCTAGATGATGTTACTATCTTCTCAAAGAATAAAGGAGATCATTTAGCTCATCTAAGATCTGTTCTACAACGATGTCGTAAGTACGACATCTCTTTAAATTCCAAAAAATCTGTCTTTGCAGTAGAACAAGGTAAGCTGCTCGGATTCATTGTATCCAATGAAGGGATGGTCATTGACCCTGAAAGGACTCAAGTCATTTCA
>JASDQU010739153.1:194336-212715 GCA_032191745.1 Picea mariana
TCTACCCATCTTGCCATTATTGTAACCTTCACTCTTTTATGATATTGAGTCTAGCCTATAGTATGAATTGGAGATAAGAGAAGTGGATGAAACCAACTCCTAGATATAGACAAGCACCTCTACATTTTTGAAAATTTGTCCCCCACATAATTAAAACAAAAATAAGCTGGCTTAGGACTCTTAATTTCCATCTTACACTCATGTAAAGAGAGGGAAGTTCAAATGGGAGGAGAGAGCTATTTTTGGGAGAAGATATAGGAGAGAAAAATGGATTTTTAACTTGGAAAAGGAAGGCTTCCATGCTATGGGATTGAGTAGCCCAGGAAAGGATGCCATTAGAACCATGAGAAGAGGAGGAGGAATATAAAAATCTATAGAGAAGACAAAGAAAGAGAAGTACAACAAAAAAAGGCCAAACTGGCTAGAGGGACATCCTTACAAATTCTTGAAGAAAGTTAATCATAAATTGCCCAAAAACCAAGAAAAAACTATATTGTAGTTAAATATGTAAATGCATAATAATTTGTATTTTATGTTCCCACACTAAAGAGCACCAAAGAGGATAACTTCTAAGGGACTATTAACTAGATAAGGAAGAACCCTCCCTGTGTTGTGTGGAGCAAGTATTGTGAGTGCCAAAGCTAGTTTGATTAGAGAACTCAACAATTGGTTGTTTGGTTGATATTTCATGTTTTTTGGGATTGAAATAACAACTTGAGAGAATGATGAATTTTCCTCCTTTGCTCTAGTGGTCTCATATCCTGACTAGGAGGTGGTGTCCATAGAGGGCTACCTACAGTTGGGTGGAAAATTTCTCTATCCCAATTAGTTGCTTGGTATTCAAAGTATATTCCTCTTTCTCTTTGATTAATATATCAATCATGATAAAATGTACATGTATATTAGCATTATTTATTTTAAGTCCATGCTGTTGGAGCCGCCTTTTACAAGTGGTTGAAATATAATCCTTGCAACCAAAAGTTTACCCCGACATGCTGAGTAGCGATGGCCGTTATAGACCTAAGTCACCGTCGCTTAACCATTAAGAAAGTTTATTACTTTTATTACCTCGCACTATCACGCTTCCGGAGTTACAAGTCGCAATATTTCCAAACTCTGATATGTGAAGTCGCGAAACAGTTTTAAAAGTTTACCGAGGTTAGTGTCAGGGGTAAGTCACTTTAAACCGTAGTTAAGCACTGTCAGGGTTTCGCGACTCGGCAATCGCTCTCCCAAAAAACTATACCTTCATAGCCCCGAGTCGCGAAGTTGTGATTTTTATTAATTAAGCATGGGTTAATTAAGAACTTAAGTCAGATCACGCTTTTTTTAACTAAATCGCACCATCCCGATTTTGGGTATTTTGGATTCCAAGACTAGGAACGAAATTATCCGAGACGGCGAACGCCGAAAGGAGGTTTCGAGGGTTGAAGGTGCAAAGTTAAAGAAATTAACTAAATTAATTAATGCCTTAAAGGACCTTTAACCTACGCAGTCTACAGATGAGATTTTTGAATGTTTCCGCATTTCTTTATTATCACAAATCTTTTAAACATTTATGGTATTGATTCAAATCTTGATGAGTTAATGGAAAATAAGATCTCGTTTCATGCCTAAATCTTTCCATTGAACGATTTGACCGTTCTGTCAGCAAGGACTCACTCAAGGTTGAAATATTAAAGCAAGGGAGTTTCTTTTATTTGTTTAGTTTTATTTCTATTTTGCACGCATAGTTGTTTTCTTTCATCAGGATAGCTTCTGTCTGTATTTACAATTCTTACTACAGGTGATCTTCATACAAAATTCTCTTCCATGGCTCCACAAAAGGCGTTCAAGGTGGCTGCTGAAAGTTCAGGTTAGGGCTTCGATGCTACTTCCGATACTTCACCCCGAAGTATTAATACTGTCAAAACCTGGACATACATCTCCAACATTCTTTAGTCTGAATCGGTGAATTGTTCAGATGATTCCAGCGATAATGAGAAGGATGATTTGGAAACCAGATACAAAATCGTCATTTAGGCAGAAATGCACAAAATAGCGGCAAGACCACGACTCATCCCCTATTATGATATGATCAGATGGGCGCTAGACCATGTGGATATCCCGACCAGAACTGTCGTCAACGAGCATAAGGTGACGATTGGGACTTTTAGACCAGAACATTTGTAGGCAATGTATCAGCTATCACCCACACCAAACTTGTTCGATCTGATAAGGGATTGGGTTTCTCACCCCGCAAAATTCAAGGCAGATTCTAATGGAATTTATTTAGTCTCCTCCTTAGAGCCACCATTCAGGTATATAACAATGATGGCCTGTAGGTTGTATGGGAGGGAGGAAACCACACATTTTTTTGTCCCGTGGGTGCCTCTAATTCATACAGTCACTGAAGGTCTTTCTCTCAACTGGGCCAAACTGTTGTCGGACAGTTTAACCAATCGAATTACCGAATATCGGGTGCAGAAGGCAAATGGGAAAGCAACTTCATTTTTCATGTCTGCCTACATCATGGACGCCATTTGTTTCATGATGCCTTTCCCTCTAATGAGCTGGAGCTGGACTTCATCTAGTACAGAGCCCATCCATGTCTACCACTCGAAGCTTTGGGAGGATAAGGCCAAAGAATTCATCTACGAGATCTTCAATTGGGTAATGGTGCCACTGCATGTCACTATTTTTGGCCAGCCACCTCCCAGGATATCAGATAGCGTTGCGACCAGCCTAAGCAGCGTGGGAGATTGGTATCTAGAGGTGAAATTTCTGTATATCAGGGTTTTTGGCACCTCTGTCCCTCCATATGCCCTCTCGCTATTCCTGCCAGATAAGCTATTGTGTCGTGAGATCGCGAGACAGTCTGTTCTCGGTGGGATAAGCAAGGAGCTCAAAGGAGTATCAAAAAAGGTATTTCCGCCCTTCCCTATTCGTATCGGTGCATATTCCTTGTTATACTTTGGCCATGCCTAAGCCAAGGCTGTGACTCTGGAAGAAATGAAGCTGGTAGACATTAAGTTTAAGAAGCATGACCCTAGTAAGGTTGTGAGCAATCACCTGGCAAGTTGTGGCCTGAAGAGGTATGAACACGAGGATTCCCCCCATGATGAAATATTTTGGGGCGTGAGGTCCTTCGCAGAAGTCCTAAGTCAGATTCAAGCCTTGCCACCTGGAGACATGGCCGAATTTTTGAAATTTTGGGAACACCGAGAGAGTTGTCTCCCCTAGATTTTACAGGGTGAATCCCCAGAGCTTCCAGTTACAAAGTAGACGAAAGCCAAAGGTGCAAAGGACTTGAGTCCCACTGGGGAGAAGGACCAAGGGAAAACCAGGGAGGCTAGAACCTCAGAGCTAGGAGCTGAAGTCCCCCAGAAGTAGGAAGGAAACCCCGAAAAGGGCGCGCCAGGCAAGCAGGCCCAAGGCCAAGCAGAGACACCTTCGCAAGGATCGAGCGACTCACTTTGCTCATGCCAAACGAGCCAGTTACGAAAGTCATGCCGAAACAAACTTCCAAGCAAATTGGCAGTCCAATTGCTATTGTCACACCCTTGCAGTTCACAAAGGGGAATCCTGACGAGGGATGGATTTTCAATGAAGAACTGATGCCTATTTCTATAGAGGAGCTGCCTCCCAATGAATTTTTCTTTGACAAGAAAAGAAAGGCCATGGTAAGGCAAGGATTTTATCAAAAAGAGGGCGTAGTAGCTAAAACATTTAAAATCATGACAGATGGGAAGGCCGCGAAAGAGGAAAAATTTGCAGAGGAGATAGCCGAGATGCTAGGGGATTATGCTACAACCAATTAGTACTCAGTTGGGACTTTGATGGCCCAGTTGAAACAAAAGAACCTCCTGATCAGTAAATTGGAAGCTAAGGTAGCTACTGCTGAAGAGAATGTCAGGGACATCGAGAAGCTCAGGTCCGACCTCGAGCAGGTGCGCCAGTCGACACAAACTAGCCAAACACAGGTAAGCCAGCAGGGGCAACAACTTATAGAGTTGCAGTCAAAATTGGAGGTGGCCGAGAAACAGGTTGTAGATATAAAAATGTTCAGACCGTAGTCCGCCGAAATCCGACATAAGGTACTTACGGCTCAACAAAACTTGCTGGCAAAGGTGAGAACCATTTAGAACCATTTCCGGATGATAGAGCAAATATCAGAGAACATTTCTTTGAGAGAAAGAGAAGCTGGGGCAACACGGGTCACTTTCCAAGACGTTGTTATAGCTACAACAAAGATAGAGACGATCAACACCTCAAAATTATCCATCGCGGAACAAACCAGATGTAATATCCTGCTGAAGGTCTAGGAGCAGAACATATCGGAAATCAGGGGGAGAGCTAACGAAGTAAATAATTTTTGTGAGGAAACTTTCTCTTTAATAAGTAAAGGTTTGGTAGATCTTGATAAGGAGAGCAGTACTAGGACACTGGGCAAAATCAATAAACATCTGTTGGACATCAAAGAAAGCATGGAGGAGCAGCAAGTGGAGATATCCCAGATCAACCATGTTGATATGACCCAAATGGACAAATGGCTAGTACAACCAAGTTTACAATTATGCTCCATCATCGCAGAGGACCAACAAGTGGGAAATATTTTACCACAACTGGAGAAGAATTGTTACACTCTTGAAGAGAGTGACCAAGCAGAGCCTTCCAGGTTGGTAGCCCAGTTGGTGGAGAGGTGCATCACTTGCACCGAGCAGGCGAAAATACAAGCTTCTGGTGTCAAATAATGACAGATGTCTGACTGTTCTATTTTTAGAACCCAAAGAGTAAAGAAAGGAAGGTGCTCTGCCCACAGGAAGGAGGACAAAGACAAAGAAGCAAAATTCTTAAATTTCCCATTTTGTAGCCGAATACTTCTGGAACGATTGAGATCCGAATGTTTAGAAGTTTGTATAAATATGCATTTTGAAGTGAGAACCTGGGCTGGACCTTTCTTGGATGATTGTAAGAGAGACTTTCTTTCTTTGAAAATTAATACAAAGCAATCCGAAGATTCCTGATTCCGTGAAGAATGAGTTATGAGTTTTGTTTTCTCTTATATTAAGTTTCATTTCTCATATACTTTTCTGATGAATTCTTAGCTACAATTTAGTGCAACTTCTACTACAGTGACCAACTTTTAGTCTTCTAATCGCTTGCAGTTTTTCTTCTGTACCGGCTATCAGCAGGTACAAGACCCGTGAAATTTTTAGATCTCTATATTTTATGCTTCGTCAGATTACTTCTTGCCTTTTTCTTCTTCTGTTTATAGGGCGAGATTCTCCCTTGATAGGAGCCTCACATTGTCGACTGCTTAATGTTTTCTCACATTTCATACATGATTCTTTAAAAAGTTAACTCAGTTATGGGAGAAGGCCTTTGGTTTGTGTTCTATCTTTAACATCGCATTTCGAAAGTTCTCTTTTATACGGTTAAATAAAAAATTGAAGTGGCATTTTAAACCTCGAACTTTCTTTCAATTTTCTGTTCCTCCATGACTATGCCCTTTGCAAGACATCCCAACATTGAACCCAGCCCATCGGATCAAACCAACATCACTTTGAACCTATTTTACACCATACTTAAAACTGCCATCACCCGGGTCGAACTTGAATGTTCATGGGCCGCAATTGAATGGGATATCAACATCCAGGAACGTTTGGAAGCGAGACAAAGATAACTTAGAAATCAGCCTTAACTTCCCTTTTCTCGAGGGTTGATTTTTTCCTCTTTTTATCTTCTACTCACTTTCAGATCCCTAGACCTTGTACTTTTTAGCCTTAAGTAAAGACTCTGGAACAACATCTTTTTGGCGCCGTTGCCGGGGAATGAAGTTACGAAACCTTTTCCCTGGGAAAACGACATTTTTGCAAGTTTCTACCCTTTGATGGTGAACAAAGGGTGAAGAACTTCTAAATGCTTTTTATTTTATCATTCACTTAGTGACTCCATGCTTAAGTAAGATGGCATCCGGTCGAAGGAACACCAGACCAAACCCGGATGGTAAACAGACCACGCCTGTTTTTGATCCCGAAAAAATACTGAAAACAAGAGGTTCCCTTAAGCCAACCACTGCAGTCTACTAGCTTAGGCACACACAACCCAAAGATAAGATTCATTTTGAACCTCTAAATTCACATGAATCCCCCCCTAAAACCCTCAACCCAACTTTATCTCTCTCTGAAGTCAAAAATGAAATTCATCCGACCACTTCTGGTGTACACAAAGGTGAAAATCCCTTAGTAATTTTAACAGCGAGCGATACCCGCCGACTCTTCAGTTAGATTTCCCGATCTCGTAGAGTCTCGAAGAGTATAMCATACACTCAGATTCCACGCCCACGGGTTCCCCTGATTACATCTCTTGCAAATCTGAGGAACCAAGCCCTCGCATCCCTTTCCCCCTTCTTCACTTTTCTCGTCTCTCGAAAAAGCTAAAGATTCGCTTTTAGTGTTCCAGAACCCTATGTATAACTSACCATTTTCCTATCCAATAGTATCGATGGCAGCTGTAGGAGGGGGAGGTGGAGGGGTTTTAGGAGGTGGAGGAGCTCCAGAAGGAGGAGGGGGGGGGGCCAAGGGTCGCCCCCACCTCCCAGGGTTTTCACTAAAGTAGCTGCCAGATATACGCCTTTGGTCCTGCCTGTCCCTCTTCATGACCTCCCTGAAAACTACATGAAAAACTTATCTAAATTTACAGGGGAAGGGGACCTGATCGCGGCAGAACATATAAATTTCTTTGATCTGCGCAGATATCCTAGGTCTCGAACACGAAGACGTATATTCAAGGTTATTTTTTCAGACCTTCGAGGGACATGTACGAACCTGGTTTTGAAGTCTACCCGCAGGTTCGATATTATCCTATGATGCCCTAGAAGCTGCTTTTCTTAGACAATGGGGCGAAAGAAAAGATCATTTGTACTATTTGACCGAGTTCGGGTCTTTAAGAAAAAAAAAATCAAAAACTGTTATGGAATTCATTCAAAGGTTTAACAAGTTATATAATAAAATCTCAGTCGAAGTTAAACCATCCCAACCCACAGCCAAGGTAACCTTTGCGGGAGTCTTCGAACCCAATTTCACACTTATGTTGAGAGAAAGGAGAGGGGCTACCCTGACCTGAATGAAAGATGATGCCGTAGAGATCGAATCTAACATGATGGCTTCTGGCAAATTAAAAACAAAAGTAGAAACAGGAAACCGAGAAACCAAAGGTTTTAGGGAACAAGCGAGACCCTCAGGGCCTAGTAGATCCTCAGATGATAAAATGGATGACATGGCCAGGATAATTAAAGAGTTATCAAATAATATTTCCAGAATGGAGCTAGATCAATCCAAGGCAGATCCTTTCATTAAGAGGGAATTCAGAAGAAACAACAACCCTCAAAATCAACAAAGACAGATTAAAAATGAAGACCATAAAATTCAAACTCTTTTAAAAAATGAAAATTTTATAGGAGGAAACGACTTGCAAGATTTCAAGGATCTGGAAGAAGACGTGAAAAATTTGGGTGACGACTGCACACAGCCTTATTTAACTAAAGAATATTACGAGAATTCCTTGAACACTCAACAACTATCGAATAAAGATGATGACATAAACAACACTGATGTTTCTGTCTATCAAGAAGTGACCGATCCTATAATGGCTGAGTTCCAACCTAAGTACATCTTGAGGCCTAGAAACAAACCTGTGTCGACTCCTCAACCCAAGAAAATTCTCCCAAGAGGTGAAATATACGAGCCCGCCCCAAAGGAGATCGAGGCTATGTAGAAAAATTGGAAGGGAGAATTCCTTGATTCCTCTCTTATTGTTTTATTATGTTTCTCCAGATTTAGAAATTTGTTATGTGTGAATAGTTAAGACATGTGAATGTTTATTTTTGTAGTGTTCCACATATACTCATTTCTATTATCTGAGAAAATATAGCTGGAGACTATTTAGGGTGACCGGAAATGGTGAGACCACCAATCCCGACCACTTAAGTTTTCAAAAATATATAGAAATAGAACCTGCCCAAGAGTGGGAAACCAGGTCAGAAGAGAAGTTTTTAAACACTTTTTACCAAGAAAATAACTATGTCTATAATGGAAGAGTTGGCTCATGGTGGCGCATGCCATTGCCATCTAGCAGTTGGAACAACACCACATGGTCATTCTTAGGGATCATTCCGACACCCGCCTCTGGGTTGAGCCTGTCCTTATTGGCCAATTGACCACAATCATCCTTGAGGCTCAGTGGAGCAATGGAGTCAAAGGGGAAGACTTGTAGGTGTGAATTTTTTATAACCTCTATATTGGCGAGCCAACCTACTATTGAATTTGCTTTCCGTCTGACATGCTGGAAAGTGACAATGGGAAGAGAGGGGAATAAAGCTACCATCTGGCGAAGCCCATAGTCTAGCTTCCAATTGGGGGTGAGGTTCGAAATCGAGGATCCACTTTGCATTTGTGTAGCAAGAGAGATGATGATTTGAGAGTCCCCTTCAGCCACGAGAGGGAAGAGGCTTTCCTCGAGGGTTATCTGGAGTCCATGAATAAAAGCTGATAGATTTGCTGCATTGTTACTATCCCAACCCATATTTCCATAGTAGACTCTAAGAATATACCTTGAGTTGTTCCTGAATACACCACCAAATCCTGCCATTCCAGGGTTTCCCTTCGAGGCCCCATCAAAGTTGATTTTGAAAAATACAGGAGGAGGAGGGATCCAGGAATCTGAACTAAGAGGAGAGTGGGAAAAGGGAGGTGGAATCATCTATTGAAAGGGGGACGAGATGTTGGTTGTAGAGCCTAATTATCTTCCTGATTCAAAGGTCTTTTTTTTTCCAGCTATGTTTATACCCCATGAAGTATTTACACCCTAGAAGTATGTACACTCTTCCACGCGTGGGAGTGAAGAGGGGGGTTACCCCCTCTGTGAGGTCCGGGGGCAAGTGGGCCCCTGAAGGAAAAATTTCCTTTTAAATGTATATTGTAATTTCATTGTAAATCTGGACCATTCATTATAAGGTCGCAGATCTAACGGTAGAAATTATGTTAGGGTTTTTTTCCCTAGAAGGCAACCCTCTGTTATGAGAGAAATGTATTGCAGCTATGCATCATGGCGAATATTGTATTCTGAGATAGGAGATTGTGAGAGAGAGAAGAGGAAGTTACAACAAGTTTGCTATAGGTTGTATCCCTTCATTTGCTGGATAATAATAAAGGAAGGACATGACAATTTCTCTGGTGGACGTATCCCACACTGGGTGAACCACGTATATCTGTGTCTCTATTGTATTGTGTATATTCTATGTTTTATTTCAGCATTTGTTTTATTTTATTGCTCCGCGATCCTATTTTTCTAACAACTGGTATCAGAGCGAAAGGTAACTCGTAGGAAAGGAGGGTTCCTGGTTTGAGTGGGAGCAATGTCAGAAGATGGAAAGTTTAGGGTCAAAAAATTTAATGGCCAAAGCTACTAGTTATGGAAGATGAAGATGGAAGATTATTTATATTAGAAGGATCTATTCCTACCATTAGGCAGAGTAGAAAAGAAGCCGACAGCTATGAAGGATGAAGAATGGGAGATTCTTGACAGAAAGGCTCTAGGAATGATACGGCTGAACCTGACAATGTCAGTGGATTTAAATATTTCGAAAGAAAAGACAACGAAGGCTTTGATGGACACATTGGCTAAATTGTATGAAAAACCCTCGGCATCCAATAAGGTATTTATAATGAAGAGATTATTTAATATGAAGATGTCAGAAGGTGGGTTTGTTGCAGATCATTTAAATGATTTTAATACGGTTACTAATCAACTAAGTTCTGTAAAAGTGGACTTTGATGATGAGGTCAGGGCTCTTCTAATCTTGTGCTCATTGCTAGAAAGCTGGAACGACTTGGTCATGGATGTAAGTAACTCTGTCTCCGGTTCAAATACTTTAAAATTTGATGATGTTGTTGGTGTTAACCTTAGTGAGGAAATGTGACGGAAAAACACAAGTGAGACATTAGGTAATGCGTTGAACATGGAGAGCAGAGGAAGACAAAAGGATAGTGGAAAGGGCTTACGGAACCACGAGAATTATAGGAAGGGAAGATCCAAATCCAGACTTGGAAAGATAGAGTGCTAGAATTATGGGAAGAAAGGACATCTGAAGAAATACTGCAGAGCTCCAAAGAAACAAAGAGATGGACAACAAGAGAGAAATCAGGAAGCAAATGTAACAGGTGATGTGTTATAGGATGCTTTGATTCTTTCTGTAGATAATATTTTTGAGTCTTGGGTAGTAGATTCAGGGGCTTCATTTCATGCCACACCCCATAGGAAACATTTTCTAGAGCATGTTTGAGGTGATTTTGGACAGGTTCATTTGGGTGATGATGCACCATGCAAAATTTTTGGAATGGGAAAGGTAAAAATAAAGCAACGCAATGGAAACCAATGGTTGTTGAAAGAGGTAAGACATGTTCCAGATTTAAGGAAAAATCTAATTTCAACAGGGCAGTTGGCAAGTGAAGGTTGTATATCCATATTTACAGATAAGACGTGGAAGGTCATCAAAGGATCATTGGTGATAGCAAAAGGAGAGAAGGTAGGTACATTGTATTTATGTATTGGTAATACTAATTCTTCTATCTCTTTAGCTTCTACAGGAGTGGATACAACACTGTGGAATCTTAGGCTTAGACACATGAGTGAGAAGGGTATGTATATACTTCACAAAATAAATTTGTTGCCAAATCTTAAACAAATTGATTTGGACTTCTGTGAGCATTGTGTTTATGGAAAACATAAGAGAGTCAAATTTTTTAGAGTCGGAAAAGAAAAGAAGAATGAAAGGTTAGAGCTTGTGCATACAGATGTATGGGGACCAACTCAGGTATCATCTCTTGGTGGCTCTTGTTACTATGTTACTTTTATTGATGACGCAACTATTAAAACTTTGGTTTATTGCATTCCACAAAAAAATGATGTTTTTGATACTTTTAAGAAATGGAAAGCTTTGGTTGAGAATGAGACAGAAAAAAGCTTGAAGTGTCTCAGATCAGATAATGGAGGTGAAAATTGTAGCAAGGAGTTTGATGATTACTGTTCATACCATGGGATTCGTAGAGAGAAGATAGTTCCAAGAACACCACAAGAAAATGGTGTGTCAGAAAGGATGAATAGGACAATCATGGAGCGTGCAAGGAGTATGAGATTGCATGCTGGTTTTCCCTTTCAGTTCTGGGCAGATGCTGTAGATACTATTGTTTACTTAATAAACAGAGGACCTTCAAGCTCTTTGGATGGTAGAATTCCATAGGAGGAATGGACAGGAAAAAAGGTAAATTATTCCTTTTTGAAGACTTTTGGTTGTGAAGCATTTGTCCATATTGATAAAGAAAATAGAACAAAGCTTGAGGCAAAATCCAAGAAGTGTACCTTTATTGGATACAATGTTAATGATTTTGGTTATCGCTTATGGGATTATGAAAATAAAAAAATCATTATGAGTAGAGGTGTCATATTCAATGAGAAGATCATGTACAAATATCAGTTGCAGGGAAAGAAATAGGAAAAAGAAAAACAAGAATACACAGTGCTTGATGAGATCACTGAAAAACAAAATCCAAAGGAACCAGAAAATCAAAATGTACAACAAGAGGAGCAACAGGTACCTCAAACACCTGCAAGTGTTGTTATAAGATCTACGAGGTTAAGTATACCCCCTGAACGATACTCTCCTTCATTGCATTATTTATTGTTCACTGATTTTGGTGAACCAAAATGTTATGAAGAGGCAATGCAAGTAGACACCAAACATAAGTGGGAGCAAGGCATGAAAGAGGAAATGGATTCCTTGCTAAATAACCATACTTGGGACTTGGTTCAGTTGCCTGCAGGAAAAATAACATTACATAATAAATGGGTTTACAAGTTGAAGGAAGAAGATGGAGGAATAAAGCAATACAAGGCTAGACTTGTTGTAAAGGGGTTTGCACAAAATAAAGGTATAGATTTTGATGAAATATTTTCTCCTGTTGTTAAAATGACTTCAATTAGGACTATTTTAAGTCTTGTGGCAGTAGAATATTTGCATCTTGAACAATTAGATGTTAAAACAACTTTTCTCCATGGGGATTTGGAGGAAGAGATTTATATGCAGCAGCCATAGGGGTATGAGGTCAAAGGGAAGGAGAACTTGGTATGTAGGTTGAAGAAGAGCTTGTATGGCCTAAAACAAGCTCCAAGGTAGTGGTATTTGAAGTTTGACAGGTTTATGATAGAACAAGGTTATAGTAGATGTCATTCTGATCATTGTGTTTATTTTAAAAGGCTAGAAAATGGAAGCTATATTATCTTGCTATTATATGTAGATGACATGCTTGTTGCAGGGTATAATATGCAGGATATAAATGTGCTCAAGAAGAAATTAGCTAATTCATTTGCGATGAAGGATTTGGGTGCTGCAAAGAAAATCCTTGGTATGAGAATAACAAGAGATAGGAAAAATTGCAAATTGATATTGTCTCAGGGTGAGTACATAGAGAAGCTGTTGGAGAGGTTTAGAATGCAGAATGCAAAACCAATTAGTACACCTTTAGCCAGCCATTTCAAATTAAATAAGGAAATGTGTCCCAAGACAAAGGAGGAGATAGAATACATGTCCAGGGTCCCTTATTCATCAGCAGTTGGTAGCTTGATGCATGCAATGGTTTGCAGAAGACCAGATATTGCACATGCAGTGGGATTTGTGAGCAGGTATATGAACAATCCAGGTAAAGAACATTGGGAGGTAGTAAAGTGGAATCTCAGGTATTTGAGAGGTACTGCTACTCATGAATTATGTTTTGGAGGTTCAGACACTTTTCTACAGGGATATGTTGATTCAGATATGGTAGTTGATAAAGACAACAGGAGGAGAACCACAGGGTATGTTTTTTACTATAGGTGGAACAACAGTAAGTTGGATTTCAATACTGCAAAAGGTTGTTGCACTTTCAACAATAGAGGCAGAGTATGTTGCTACTACATAAGCTAGTAAAGAGATGATTTGGTTACAAAGGTTTATGGAGGAATTGGGAAAGAAGCAGGAGAATAACAGGTTATACTGTGACAGTGAGAGTGCCATTCATCTTGCAAAGAACTCAGCCTTCCATTTAAATACTAAGCATATACAGTTGAGGTACCATTTCATACGATCCATCTTGGAAGATGGACATTTGAAGTTGGAAAAGATACACACTAGCCAAAATCCTGCAGATATGTTAACAAAGGGAGTAACCAGAGAGAAACTGAGTTCCTGCTCAGTTTTAGTTGGTCTTCAAGAATGAATATGAAGATGAGAAATTTTCCAGGTCCAAGAAGGTTGAGAGTCCAACATATACATCAGCAGTGGAGTTGTTGAGATCAGTCTCCAAGTGGGAGATTGTTGGTTGTGGAGCCTGATTATCTTCCTGATTCGGAGGTCTTTTGTTTTCATCCATGTTTATACCCAATGAAGTATTTACACCCTAGAAGTATGTACACTCTTCCACGTGGGGGAGTGCAGAGGGTTGTTACCCTCTCTTCGGGGTCCGGGGGCAAGCGGGCCCCCGATGACAGTGTACCCCGAAGGAAAAATTGCCTTGTAAATGTATATTGTAATTTCATTGTAAATCTAGACCGTTCATTATAAGGTCGCAGATCTAACGATAGAAATTATGTTAGGGTTTTTTTCCATAGAAGGCAACCCTCTGTTATGAGGGAAATGTATTGTGGCTATGCATCATGGCGAATATTGTATTCTGCAATAGGATATTGTGAGAGAGAGAAGAGGAAGTTACAATGGGTTTGCTGTAGGTTGTATCCCTTCATTTGTTGGATAATAATAAAGGAAGGACCTGGCAATTTCTCTGGTGGATGTAGCCGACACTAGGTGAACAACGTATATTTGTGTCTCTATTGTATTATGTATCTTTTGTGTTTTATTTCCGCATTTGTTTTATTTTATTGCTCCGCGATCCTGTTTTTCTAACACGAGAGGCACCAGTTCTCTAAAATCCTTTTTTGTCCTTGGGAAGAGGGAATTTCTTGATCCGTCCAGTGTTGGGTGAAAAACGTTTCCCGAAGCTTAGCATAGAAGGACTCCCATACTATTTCTCCTGGATTATATTATCTCTAAAGATACTTTGATTTCTCTCTTTCCATAGAGACCAGGCTAGGATTCCTGGGATCTATTTCCATAACCAATTTAGAAAGGTGATTTGGAAGGGAGAGTCATTCCAGTTTTGAAGTATCTGGACTATGTCGCCATGGACTCGATCAGAGAATCAACTGAGTGTGGTTGTTTTGTCCCAGAGGGAGCTGGCAAAGGGGCATTGATCAAGAAGATGATCCATCATTTCAGTGTTGTTCTTGCATAAAACACACTAGGAGGGTCCATAGAAGTCACGTTTGATCATTTTCTCCCATGTGAGGATGCAACGATGAGCTACAAGCCATAAGAAGGTTGTGACCTTCGGCCAGATCTTGGAATGCCATAGACGATTCCAGAGAGGATGTCGGGGTCTCTCATCTACTTGGCTAAGGAGAGGATAGGGCTCTTTGACTGAAATCTTCCCATAGATTTATAGCCCCACCGCAGAACGTCTTCACTGATCCTTTTCCTGATGTTCCTTTTTTTGACCTTTGTCCAAGTGTTTTCCTCGGGCAAGTTTTTTGTGTTTCCTATCCATTGTTTTGGTTCCAACCAAGTGCGGAATAAATGATCAGAATCATGATACCAAAACTGACATACATTGAGTGTTTCCAAATATGGAGGAAGAGTTTGACATTGTTGTGGACTAAGATGGCTAAGAATATTTGGGAGTTGATGCCAAGAGTCAGTCCAGAATCGAGCTGATCTTCCATCCTTGACTTCCCTGAAGCTGTGTTGTTGGATCAGGGCCCTTTGAATAGTGGCTACATTCCAAATGAGTGACCCTATGATAGTGGGAGTGAATGTGATAAGGTCTTGGTGGCTCCAATGACCTACATACTTGCAGTACCATAGTTTTTCCCATTGGACCAAGTTCCGAGTAAGCCATTGCCACCATATTTTTGCACTAAGAATGTGATTGCTGATATACAGATCTCGAAGACCCAGATTGCTTGCAGACTTGAGGAAGAATACTTGATCCCAACTGACCAGAGACCATTTTTTCTTGTCTTTGTCTCCACCCCAGAGAAAGGAGCACTGGATTTTGCGAACAACCTTGAGAACCCATTTGGGAGCCGCGAGAACATAGAATGGATAAATTGACATGGATTGAAGGACATATTTGATAAGAACCAGATGCCTTGCTAAGTTTAGGGACCCGAAGGACCAGGAGGTGATTTTATTCTCCAGGTTTTCCATAAGCTCACTCTGAGAAGTGTGCTTTAGGGACGAGTCAGTTAAGGGATTCCCAAGGTACTGTGTGTGAAGGGGGGAAATGGAGTACCCTAGGATTCTTGAGATGTTTCTCTGTGTGATATTAGGTGTATTGAAGAAGAAGATCTGATATTTATCAGGATTCATAGTAGTTCCAGAGGAATCCGATAAGGTAAGAAGGATTTCCCGGAAGGCCCTGACTTCTTGAACCGAGGGGTGTCCCATAAGGAGATTGTCATCCAAAAATTGCTAGTGGGTAATTGGGGGACCATTGTGCTAGGTTAGTTCTTTGAAATTTCATGAGGTTTGAGCATTCTTGAGAAGTCAACTCATACCTTCAACCATCTAAATAAAGAGAAAGGGAAAGAGGGGGTCACCCTATCTAACCCCTCTGGAAGGGGTGAAGGTTGCTGAGGGAGTCCCATTGACAAGGATCGAGAAGAAAGCATATGAGGTAAGGGACATGATCCAATTAATCCAGAAGGGTTAGAAGCCAAAGGTTGTAAGGACACTTGCAATATACTGCCACCTTATTTTGTCAAAGGCCTTTGAGAGGTCGAGCTTAAGAAGCATGCCAAGAGTTTTGTGGACCTTTAGAGAGTGCGTTACTTCATGAGACAGAATAATTCCATCCAAGATTTTCCTTCCTTCCAGGGAGCATGTTTTCTTTGGAGAGATAAGAAGGGGAAGGAGGGGTTTGAGCTGATTGGCTACTACCTTGGTGATAATTTTGTAGATGACATTGCAGAGCGAGATGGGGTGATACTTACTTGGAGACACAACATTTTATTCCTTAGGTATGAGGGTGAGGAAGGTAGCGTTGAGAGCGGCCATGATCCACTGCTTCCTCCAAGATTCCTCAACTATTTCCCAGACATCTTGCCTCATGATTTCCCAATAGTGGTGGGAGAAATTTATCTTGAAGCCATTATGTCCAATGGATTTTCCTTCCTCCTTATGAAAAATGACCTGATCCACTTCTTGGAGAGTGATGGGTCTCATGAGAGTGGAATTTTGTTCCCTGGTGATTAGCTTGGGTATATGATCATTTACCTTCTGGATTGATTCTGTTCTGTCCGATTCTATTTTTGTGAGCAGATCCTGGTAAAAAGTGACCAATTCCTGTTTAATCTCTTCATGTCATTCCAGGCACTCCCCTTTCACGGAACTAAGGGACACGATGCAGTTGTGCATCCTATGCTGTATGGTGGATTTATGGAAGGAGGCAATGTTCCATTCTCCCTCCTCGAGCCAATGTATTCTTGATTCTTTCCTCCAAAGGATTTCTTCTTGCTTAAGACACTCCTCTATCTGGGATCTGAGAGTCGCCTCTTGGGGTGAAAGTTTTGGAGTTCGACCCTGGTTAATCATCTTTTGTTGAAGCTCCTCCATTTCATCTTCCAAATCTATTTTGGGATTGAAAATGTTCCCGAAGGTTGTTTTGTTCCATGTTTTTAATTTTCCCTTGAGCTACTTTAGTTTGTGCCATAGAGTGTACATTTTGGAACTCCCATTGACTTCCAATCTACTACACCAGTCCCGGATGGTGTCCATGAAGTCAGGGTGCATGAGCTATAATTTCTCAAAACGGAAAGGCCTTCTAGCTTGAAGCCCACTTCTCTACCACTTTAGGTAGATTGACCAGTGGTCCGAACCTGCTGCAGGAAAAATTGAGGTGACTAGGTCTCCACCATGATTTATCGCTGCTTCAGAGACTAGGAATCAGTTAAGTCTCGAGGAAATCTATTGAGAGCCTCCCCTTTTATTGTTCCAGGTGTAGATTCTATTGGGGTCTCTAGGTCGATAAGCTGGAAATATTCAATGAAATATTTGAAGCAGGCGTCCTCCAGAGTGGTGATCATGTTAAAGTCGCCTCCAAGTAACTAGACTTGCCCCATAATCTATTGTTTCATCCACGTGAGATACTCCAACAATCTGAGTTTTTGGTATGCGGCTTGGGGGCCATAAATGTTGGTGATGTGGCCGCGAACATTAGTTCCTAGAAGGTGAAAGGTGGCCAAAAGAGTGTTCTGCGTGGCTAGAAAATTTATGAGAATTATTTTTGAGGGGTTCCAGATTGTGGCTGGACCCCCAGAATATCTTGAGGCACCGTTTCCTATTAGTTGACTTCCTTTCCAAAGTTTCGAGAAAAGAGATTGAAGGGTTTCAGTAGTGCATTTAGTTTCCTACAACGTAAGAATAGTTGGTCTATCTTGTGCTATCTTTCTACGGATCATCCAATGCTTAGAGGGGTTATTGATCCCTCGAACATTCCAAGAGATAATATTCATGGAGAAACAATGGAGGTGGAGGGGAAAAATTCTGTCAACTAAGCTTTTTGCCCAGATTCCATGAGCTTAGTTCCTAGGTTGTTCAAACGTTGCAAATTCATTTTTCTCCCTCGCTTCTTAGGGTCTTTAGCTACCTTTTTCATCTCCATCTGAGGCATGTTCTATAAGCCTATATTGTTTACTTCCCATGATTTGTTCAGAGCCTCCCTTAGTAATTGGATTTGCTTCAGGGAGATGGAGTTGTAGGCCTTTCGTTTGCATGCCTCCTCCATGCTAAGTAGATCAAGCTCTCCTATGTTAAGATCTAGAATTTCATCGTCCATTATTGTATCATTTTCCACAGTTATTAAAGCATGCATACCCACATGAAAAGTATTATCAAGAGGTGTGTTATGGGCCTATGCATTTACCTGATTCTCTGTGGTTTGGATCGACATGCAATGCTCCAAAGGGTTTGTCGCTCCTTGTTTTTGGACAGATGATGGAATTTCCATCTCTCTGATAGTGGGGGAGTTTTCTTGTAGGTCTGCTAGAGCACCGAAGCTGTTGCTTGTGGAAGGCTCTAATTGTTTTCCTTTGGGGGGGCCCACCGATTTGATCTACGCTTATTGTTAACTCTGGTAAAACCTTCTCCATCTACTTCGTCCCATGGCTTCTCTTCAACTGCTGGCTTGTTTAGAGGGATATCCCTATAGAGGTGCCCGTGCTCATGAAATTTTTGGTAGCGAAAAGGAAC
>JASDQU010739153.1:267006-277955 GCA_032191745.1 Picea mariana
CCTCAAAATCAAAACCCTAGGGGAGAGAGGCTCACTCCGGTATTGCTACAGCAAGGCCTCGTTCTCTCTCCTCCTTCCTGGCAAAACGGCTAGCTCAAGAATAAAGTATATAACCAAAACAAGAGTGTTTGATGAGATAAGGTGTTGCTACAGCAAGGCCTTTCAGCAAACCCTAGAAAGAGTACGGCCTTAGTGCAGTAAACCTAGGCCAGGGACGTCTCACTCTTCTTGGCCTCAAAATAGTACAGCTAGCAAAGAGGAAGAGGAAATAGGAGTGTAGCTATGGCTAGGCTCTTTCTTTCCTCAACAATGGCTAAAGATTTCTCTATCATGGGACATGAGACAATGACCTACTTGTGTGCTTGTCCCCTAGGGTTTTGATTCAGCAATATTCATAAACATATGCAAGAAATTAAACTACAACCATTCAATCAAGAAGTTTTGCAGAAAAATACTTACAATTCACAAAGAAATAACCATGCAAACCTTAGTTGTAACACCTTCCTTCAAGAGAAACACCATAGAATGCCAAAAATGTCTTCCTTCAACAAGTGTGCCTCACTTAATTAGCAAAATACCCAAGATAGGGCGCAAATTTCAGACCTCCTTATGGAGTGAATGAGTGATGATGAAAAAATGAGAGTTAAAGTCCCTCATTTATACAAAACCTTGAGCTAATTTTACATTTAAGTTAAGTAAAAAGGTCGACAAGGCCATAATATCAAATCATATTGTTTTTACATTAAATTGTCAAATCTCAACCCTAATCAAGAAAAAAGGTAAGACGTCACCCCTTTCTAGGGTGACGTTAGCCCCTATTAGGACAAGTGCAACCTCCTGAAGCAAGACGTTAGCCCTTTTTGGGCTCCTCCAAGCTGCCACACATGCCAACTGCCCTATCCATCTGCCAACACACTCATGATGACGTCATAAGCCTCCTGGTGACGTCCTAGGCCATCTAGAGCCAACGTCCCACTGAAAATGGGTCAATCCCCCTAGGTCCAATTGTGTCGGGGTGCCTCTGGTGGAACATCTTCTTCTTCTCCAGTGCAAAGTCTCTAATCAACCTATGTCCTATCTTTGCCCCCTGATGGGGTCTCAACATCCATTTGGTGGGCTCTTCAGCCCCATGCAAGTCCAAACTGATCATCTCCCCATGTGTACCGATCCAAATAGTACCTGTCCATCGAGCATGGTCCTGCACATCAAAGGCTACGCCCTCCATGGGCTCATCAATCACAAGGATCATAGCAATGTCAATCATATCTCATCATCAATATTATTAAACATATGCACAAAATCCCCAATACATCAATCAATAGCTCAAAGGCCTTACACAAGCCTGCAATACAAGTCTGAAGAAAGAGACAAGGTGTCCTATTGGGCTAGTGTCCACAGGAAAAGGAAAGTTCCCGAAAAGACCTCATCCAAGCCATGTAAGTGGGTGATGTGGTCAGGGGATGTCCAAGCATGTGGGTGCAGTGAAGGCTAAGGATGCAAAGGTGTTACCTGTGGGTGCCTTTGTAGAAGGCGATCTGCACCTGTCATGGATGCATTTTTTCCAAGCCCATTCTTGCCTTTATTCTTTTTATTCTTTTATTCTATTTTGTTTTTTTTATTCAAGAGCTAATCAGGGCACACTGCCTTGGCATGGTGACCAGAGCTGACAGTGTTACCCACAAGTACTTTCACAAAGATGAGAAAGTTGGCTCGTGATGAGACCCCCTTTCCCTTGGCCATGCAACCACGAGTCACTGCCCTGGCGTGGTAACCAACTGGTGGCAATGTCATACTGCTAGGTACCCATGGTCGTAATAGGCTAACTCGTGATGAGACTCCCTATCCTCTGACTAGGTCTTGTTTTATTGTTTTTCCGGGTCCCTCTTGTTTCTTGCTAAGAAGCCTTTTATTGCTTTCTCGGGGATCCCTGGGCGAAGCATCTTGCGGTTTTATTCTTAGGTTTCTATCTTTTACCAGCTTGCTTTTACCTTCTGGGCCTTTAGCCCCTTCTTCCCACGAGGTAAGGTGCAGTCCTGAAAATAGGTCAACCCAATGCCCGGACAAGGGCAAAGGGATAAGTGAGCGGGAAGTAAGATGAAAAAGTGGTGCTATGATGGGAGCGGACGATGGCTTTTCAGAAATCCCCCAGTGGCAAACCAAAACCTACAGATACAGTCTTGCTAGGGCACCCTATCAATCCCCCCAAACATGGTCAAGTGGGCAAATGTAAGATCCAGGCAGTCGTTAGAAATAAAAGGAATCAAATGCATACATTTAAAGGTTTTAATGATCAAATGTGACGCATACCATGATACCTAGACTAATTACCTCATGAAGCAAGAACCTCTTTTCATACAGGACCAAACCGATGGTGATGGATGTTGTTGGTGCTGACAAGATAAAAACGATGGAAAAAGAAAAGGTGGGCCCTCCAAGGCCATGCTCAGGTCAATCCTGCTCTCGATACTCTATGTCTAGGACCTGTGGGCCTCGAGACATGATCTCCTAGTTATCCCTGAAACGTGGGGATAACATCTGGCTCCAACTTGGGGACATGTGCTCACCGTAGAGCGCATGAGAACCTCAGCATCTCTGGCATAACCTGCAGACCTGCTTGATCTCGAAAGAAGTATAATACATGGATGCAAAAATGCCTACTTACATGCACTTACTTGTGACGTCAGGTTCCCCCACCCTGGTGGGGTTTGAGGAGGTGCCCGTTGATCGGTAATGGGCGCCTTCTTCCTTCCAAAGTGGATAAATAGTAGGAGTCATCAACTGAATCTTTTCGAACTTTGAAAGGCCTGAGCCACGATTGAATGCTTCCTTTGACATTAGTTGGCCCTCCCTTTTGGGTGTCCCACATCCATACTACGTCTCCCTCCTTGTATTTACTGATCTTATACTTGGTTGTTCCTTGGACGACCCTCGTGTACTGTGTAGAGGGAGGAGGGTGGGTTTCTGCTGTAAATACCTCTTCATGGGACGGATGAATCTGTACGTCATCTTCTGGTCTTTTCAGCATCTTCACAGTCCCGATTTCTTTGTTTTTAAATTCATCCAGGAGTTGTTGGTACTCTTCCCTTTTGGGCCATTTGATCTGATCAAAATCCTTCTCTGTACCGAAAGGCATATCTTCAGGAGAATATTCATGAAGGGTTTGTATGATCTTATCATGTGCCTTGTCACTTTTGACCGGGGGATTAACTTCTTGCACATGGGTCTCAGTCACTGGCTCATTTAGGAGACGACCAATTGTTTCGTATTTTAGAGGGAATTCTATAAAAGAGAGGTCCATCTCAAGGGTACCGCCCAACATTGATGCAAATTTCCTAGACAACAACATCCCCCACACATCTGGGACGTCTACTATCACGATGTCAATGTCTTTCTCAAGGTATTCTTTCAGGCAAATTTCCACATTCTCAACCACTCCATGTGTGGGGATGGCTTGCTTTAGATTCGAAACCACATACATTTCTGTAAGGGCATGTCACTTTCAACCCTAATTTTTGCATGACTTTGAACGGCATTTTGTTGGAACCTGCCCCTGTATCTAACAYGCAGTTGTTGAGGCTCTTGTCTTTCTTTTTAATGTCATGAAGAAGGGAGGGTTTTCTCCGTATTGAACCCTGAAATGATTGGCTTGTAGCACGATAGGGGGGTCCATGGGTTCATTCGATCCTTGAAAGAAAGTGTCAAACCGTTCCTTGACAGATGGGACCTTCATGGCTTCTCTTAGGGGAATGTTTACATGCATCTTAGATAGTGCCCCTTCAAAGTCAAAGTTCAGGTGAACCTTCCCAGCCTCGAATGTCTTGGGAAGAAGTACTTCCAAAGCTGGGGGCTTTGTCTGGTCGGTCAGCAGTTAGTTGGTTCAACTTCTTTCTTCTATACACTTGAAATTCTTGTTTCTTTAGCTTCTCTCGTGATTCCTGGTCTAGGTTGTTTATTATCGCCATCCTTGCTGACCTGGCTGCTTCTTTCACGGCTTTCTGATGCTCTGCGTCAGTGATATTTATTTGAGGACCTTCCATGAAGTGCTCCATGTTATTCACTTGTTGATGGCCATTATTATTGTAAGGACACTCATGCTCCCAATGTGCTTCACTGCATTCTAGGCACCAAGGTTTTTCATCCACAACGTTTGTAGGGGCCAAGGTGTTTGGGATTTCTTGCTCATTCTTTGGCTTATAGAATTGATTCCCCTTTTGAAATTGACCTTTGTACGGGACCCTTGGCGCTTGGCTTTGGGATCTTTCCAAGTTGACTATCTTGCTCATCATTTGTTCCCGATTTTTTATGATACCATCCATAGAGGCTTGCAATCTGGCTATACTGGCACAAAGGTCTGAAGTGGGTTCGGTATTGTGGACTAATTTTGGCTTGGTGTCCATTTTTCCCCTTGGATTAGCAAAAGGCTCGATCTTGGATGAGAGGAGGTTTCCCTCTATTTTAGTAGCGAGCTCTTGGGCTTCCTGAATGGATCGAGGGTTTTTATCTCTGAAAAGATACCCCAATTGGCCATTGAAAGACCTGGTGTAGATGTGGATGACTTAATCATCTTTTGGATGATGGCTTGCAGGGATCCTTTGCAGCAAGGTCTCAAACCTAGTATGGAACTCCCGAATAGATTCATTTTCATATTTTGCAAGGTTATTCAATCGGATGAGGAGCATGTTAGGGTCTTCTTTGATACTCCATCTTTTGAGAAAGACTTCTTCAAGTCTGTCCATGGTTTTAATGCTACCATCGGGAAGGCTCAAGTACCAACGCCTTGAAGCATCATTGAGGGCAGCGGAGAACAACTTCATGACTAAATCTTCAGCATCATCACTAATGGGATGAACCTGAAAAAATGCCCATAAGTTGCTCATGTCCTCTTCGGCACTGATTGCATCAGTACCAGTGAATTTGGGCAACCACTTCTCATACTTAGGTGGCATTTGCCTAGGGTAGCCTGGTATGGCTGACATGTCTAGTGGTTTGAAAAGAGTAGATGACCATTGTCTTTGATTGTTAGCTGGGTTCGCTGTAGTGGTGGTCGCTCAACTAGACATGGTTTTCAAAGGAAGGCTCTTTCCGAAAAGTGATTTTACAACAGCAGAGCTATTGGGAGGCTTCCTTCTGAAAGATAAAGGAGGATTATTGAACCTCTTTTTGGTTTGTGGAGTCGCCAGATAGTTTACTTGAAACTACCAAAGAAAAGGGAAAACACCCTAGTGGAGTCGTCGGGTAATCTTGTAAGAAAAGAGTCTCTGAGGCAAGGCTTACCAAAAAGTTGTTGTCTGAGGAAGGTTTGACTCAGTGTTCCCCGGCAACGGCGCAAAAATGTTATCGCACAGTTTGTAGCAAGGATAAAAGCTTGAGGTTAGAGGGCCAAACTGGCGTAACAGGAACTAGTCCCACCCAATGTCACCATAATGGGATGGTTCTTTCTATTTAGGGAAGTTAGGCCCAGGGGAGACGTCCCCGGTGACCTGGGGTTTACAGAGGCAAAAGGCTAATAAGACCAAGATAAGGTTTTCCCCCCTCACAAGTCACCACCCAAACAAATAGTCCGGCCAAAGGCCAATTTAAGAAGTAAAACCCCCAAAGAAGTGTACCTGCCTGGAACAAAGCAACAGCAAACTGATATGTGCAAGCTATTTCAATGGGTTAGTACTTCATAAGACTATCTAATAAATACATATAAGCAATTAGCAATAAATGTTGACGAAGTCAATGTTTAACAATATCAATGAAAAGTTATAATACTTCACCAATAAATATTGGAAATATGTAGCATCCAATGTAACCAATCAACACCTTATTCAATTAATGCCTAAACCATCATTCAATTGCTCTTAAAACAAAACGTTGTTGCATTAAGGATGAAATAACTAATGATGACGTCAGCAACTAGGGTTAGAGTAGTTAGGGTTTGAAATTCAAAAAGTTTTGAGAGTGTTGTGATCAATGTTTCACTTCAAAGTTGGAGGACTTTAGATCAATGCCTTAGGGTTTAATAGAGTCAAAGGTGAAGGACGCAAGACTTGAAGGATGGCAAATTTCAAGGACTAGAGGGAAGAGTTTTGAGGTGTTGCTAAGGCAAGGCCTCAAAATCAAAACCCTAGGGGAGAGAGGCTCACTCCGGTGTTGCTACAGCAAGGCCTCATGCTCTTTCCTCCTTCCTGGCAAAACAGCTAGCTCAAGAATAGAGTATATAACCAAAACAAGAGGGTTTGATGAGATAAGGTGTTGCTACAGCAAGGCGTTTCAGCAAACCCTAGAAAGAGTACGGCCCTAGTGTAGTAAACCTAGGCCAGGGACGTCTCACTCTTCTTGGCTTCAAAATAGTACGGCTAGCAAAGAGGAATAGGAAATAGGAGTGTAGCTATGGCTAGGCTCTTTCTTTCCTCAACAATGGCTAAAGACTTCTCTATCAGGGGTCATGAGACAATGACCTACTTGTGTGCTTGTCCCCTAGGGTTGTGATTCAACAATATTCATAAACATATGCAAGAAATTAAACTACAACCATTCAATCAAGAAGTTTGGCAGAAAAATACTTACAATTCACCAAGAAATAACCATGCAAACCCTAGTTGTAACACCTTCCTTCAAGAGAAACACCATAGAATGCCAAAAATGTCTTCCTTCAACAAGTGCGCCTCACTTAATCAGCCAATTACCCAAGATAGGGCACAAATTTCAAACCTCCTTATGGAGTGAATGAGTGATGATGAAAAAATGAGAGTTAAAGTCCCTGATTTATACAAAACCTTGACCTAATTTTACATTTAGGTCAGGTAAAAAGGTCGACAACGCCATAATATCAAAATATATTGTTTTTACATTAAATTGTCAAATCTAAACCCTAATCAAGCAAAAAGGTAAGACGTCACCCCTTTCTAGGGTGACGTTAGCCCCTATTAGGGCAAGTGCAACCTCCTGAAGCAAGACGTTAGCCCTTTTTGGGCTCCTCCAAGCTGCCACATGTGCCAACTGCCCTGTCCATCTGCCATCATGCTCACGATGACGTCATAAGCCTCCTGGTGACGTCCTAGGCCATCTAAAGCCAACGTCCCAATGAAAATGGGTCAATCCCCCTAAGTCCAGCTGTGTCAGGGTGCCTCTAGTGGAACATCTTCTTCTTCTCAGATGCAAAGTCTCTAATCAGCCTTTGTCCTGTCTCTGCCCCTTGATGGGGTCTTAGCATCCATCTGGTGGGCTCTTCAGCCCCATGGAGGTCTGAACTGATCATCTCCCCATGTGTACCGGTCCAAATGGTACCTGTCCGTCGGGCATGGTCCTGCACATCAAAGGCTATGCCCTCCATGGGCTCATCAGTCACAGGGATCATAGCAATGTCAATCACATCTCATCATCAATATTATTAAACATATGCACAAAATCACTAATACATCAATCAATAGCTCAAAGGTGTTACACAAGCATGCAATACAAGTCTGAAGAAAGAGACTAGGTGTCCTATTGGGCTAGTGTCCACCGGAAAAGGAAAGTGCCTGAAAAGACCTCATCCAAGCCATGTAAGTGGGTGATGTGGTCAGGGGATGTCCAAGCATGTGGGTGCAGTGAAAGCTAAGGATGCAAAGGTGTTACTAGTGGGTGCCTTTGTAGAAGGCGAGTTGTACCTGTCACGGATGCATTTTTTCCAATCCCATTCTTGCCTTTATTCTTTTTATTCTTTTATTCTTTTTTGCTTTTTTTATTCAAGAGCTAATCAGGGGACACTGCCTTGACATGGTGACCAGAGCTAATAGTGTTACCCACAAGTACTTTCACAGAGATGAGAAGGTTGACTCGTGATGAGACCCCCTTTCCCTTGGCCATGCAACCAAGAGTCACTGCCCTGGCGTGGTAACCAGCTGGTGGCAATGTCATACTGCTAGGTACCCATGGTCCGAATAGGTTAGCTCGTGATGAGACCCCCTATCCTCTGACTAGGTCTTGTTTTATTGTTTTTCCAGGTCCCTCTTGTTTCTTGCTGAGAAGCCTTTTATTGCTTTCTCGGGGATCCTTGGGCGAAGCATCTCGAGGTTTTATTCTTAGGCTTTTATCTTTTACCAGCTTGCTTTTACCTTCTGGGCCTTTAGCCCCTTCTTCCTACGAGGTAAGGTGCAGTCCTGGAAATAGGTCAACCCAATGCCCGGACAAGGGGAAAGGAATAAGTGAGCGAGAAGTAAGATGAAAAAGTGGTGCTATGACGGGAGCGAACGATGGCTTTTCAGAAATCCCCCAGTGAAAAACCAAAATCTACAGATACATGCTTGCTAGGGCACCCTATCAATCCCCCCAAACATGGTCAAGTGGGCAAATGTAAGATCCAGGCAGTCGTTAGAAATAAAAAGAATCAGATGCATACATTTAAAGGTTTTAATGATCAAATGTGACACATACCATGATACCTAGACTAATTACCTCATCAAGCAAGAACCTCTTTTGATACAAGACCAAACAGATGGTGATGGATGTTGCTGCTGCTGACAAGATAAAAACGATGGAAGAAGAAAAGGTGGGCCCTCCAAGGCCATGCTCAAGTCAATCCTACTCTTGGTACTCCATGTCTAGGACCTGTGGGCCTCGAGACATGATCTCTTAGTTATCCCTGAAAATTGGGGATAACATCTGGCTCCAACTTGGGGACATGTGCTCACCGTAGAGCGCATGAGAACCTCAGCATCTCTGGCATAACCTGCAGACTTGCTTGATCTCGAAAGAAGTATCAGTAACAAAAATTTGGGGTGGTAATGCCACCCCAGCATACATACATACATACATATATATATATATATATATATATATATATATTGAAAGAAAACAATCAATAGAAAAAACTAACATGCAATGCAAATGGTATAATACATGGATGCAAAAATGCCTACTTACCTACACTTACCTATGCAGTCAGGTTCCCCCACCCTGGTGGGGTTTCAGGAGGTGCCCGCTGATCGATAATGGGCGCCTTCTTCCTTCCAAAGTGGATAAATAGTAGGAGTCGTCAACTGATTCTTTTCGAACTTTGAAAGGTCCGAGCCACGATTGAATGCTTCCTTTGACATTAGTTGGCCCTCCCTTTTGGGTGTCCCACATCCATACTACGTCTCCCTCCTTGTATTTACTGATCTTATACTTGGTTGTTCCTTGGACGACCCTCGTGTACTATGTAGAGGGAGGAGGGTGGGTTTCTGCTGTAAATACCTCTTCATGGGACAGATGAATCTGTACGTCATCTTCTGCTCTTTTCAGCATCTTCACTGTCTCGACTTCTTTGTTTTTAAATTCATCCAGGAGTTGTTGGTACTCTTCCCTTTTGGGCCATTTGATCTGATCAAAATCCTTCTCTGTAGCGAAACGCATATCTTCAAGAGAATATTCATGAAGGGTTTGTATGATCTTATCATGTGCCTTGTCACTTTTGACCGGGAGATTAACTTCTTGCACATGGGTCTCAGTCACTGGCTCACTTAGGAGACGGCCAATTGCTCTGTTTTTTAGAGGGAATTCTATAAAAGAGAGGTCCATCTCAAGGGTACCGCCCAACATTGATGCAAATTTCCTGGACAACAACATCCCCCACACATCTGGGACGCGTACTATCACGATGTCAATGTGGATCACTTTCTCATGGTATTCTTTAAGGCAAATTTCCACATTCTGAACCACTCCATGTGTGGGGATGGCTTTAGATTCGAAACCACATACATTTCTGTAAGGACGTGTCACTTTCAACTCTAATTTTTGCATGACTTTGAACGGCATTATGTTGGCACCTGCCCCTGTATCTAACATGCAGTTGTTGAGCCTCTTGTCTTTCTTTTCAAAGTCATGAAGAAGGAAGGGCTTTCTTCGTATTGAACCCTGAAATGATCAGCTTGTAGCATGATAGGGGGGTCCATGGGTTCATCCGATCCTTGAGAGAAAGTGTCAAAGCGTTCCTTGACAGATGGGACCTTAATGGCTTCTCTTAGGGGAATGTTTACATGCATCTTAGATAGTGCCCCTTCAAAGTCAAAGTTCAGGTGAACCTTCCCAGCCTCGGATGTCTTGGGAAGAAGTACTTCCAAAGCTGGGGGCTTTGTCTAGTCAACAGTAGGTTGGTTCAACTTCTTTCTTCTATACACTTGAAATTCTTGTTTCTTTAGCTTCTCTCGTGATTCCCGGTCTAGGTTGTTTATTATCGCCATCCTTGTTGACCTGGTTGCTTCTTTCACGGCTTACTGATGCTCTGCATCAGTGATATTTATTTGAGGACCTTCCATGAAGTGGTCCATGTTATTCACTTGTTGATGGCCATTATTGTTGTAAGGGCACTCATGCTCCCAATGTGCTTCACTGCATTTTAGGCACCAAGGGTTTTCATCCACAACGTTTGTAGGGGCTGTTAACTCTCCAAGAAACCCTCCGTGGTTGCAGACCAGAGGTGCTTGGTAACTTAAGAACTCAATGTTTTGGGTGTTTTTTATCAAAATGGATCAATGGGATGACTAAACCAGAGTACAGCATTCAGACATTCAGCATGTAAACAAATGAAACAGTGCCCTCAAGAATTGATTTATCAGTATTTAAACATCAAAGGTGAATGAAGAAATCATGTAACCAAACCAGTACGAAGTAGGGCTTGAGAGACATGCAAGAAACTGAATCAATTTGTGAGCTGAACAATGGAAATAAACATTCACATTCAGAGCTAAACCAAACTGATACAGGGAAAGAGAAAGTGGAATCTGATGTCAAAATTGAGAGAAAACTGTGATCTATATTAGCATGAAAAAAGATGAATACAGTAGCCAGTTATTCCATCCAAAATCGAACCCTTAATCAAACTGAGTTTCTAGGCTTTATAGCCTTTACAAACAGTTTTCAGATCCTGAAAACATGGATCAAATCATCTAAAAATAGCAAGTCAAAATTCAGTTGCCAAATATGTGGGATAATCCCCAAGA
>JASDQU010739153.1:278415-293574 GCA_032191745.1 Picea mariana
CTCTTTTGCACCTTTTGAATAAACCATGTATCAAGAATTTTATTGAACTATGAAAACAGAAAATTAGTTGAGCATGCAACCAATAGCTTAGGATATCCTCTACAAAGTTCAACCGAAAAGACGGTTTTACTTTGGGAGTTAACAGGGGCCAAGGTGTTTGGGATTTCTTGCTCATTCTTTGGCTTATAGAATTAATTCCCCTTTTGAAATTGACCTTTGTACGAGACCCTAGGCGCTTAGCTTTGGGATCTTTCCAAGTTGACTATCTTGCTCATCATTTGTTCCTGATTTTTTATGATACCATCCATAGAGGCTTGTAACCTGGCTATACTGGCACACAGGTCTGAAGTGGGTTCAGTATTGTGGACTAATTTTGGCTTGGTGTCCATTTTTCCCCTTGGATTAGCGAAAGGCTCGATCTTGGATGAGAGGAGGTGTTTCCCTCTATTTTAGTAGCAAGCTCTTGGGATTCCTGAATGGATTGAGGGTTTTTATCTCTGAAAAGATACCCCAATTGGCCATTGAAAGACCTGGTGTAGATGTGGACGAGGTAATCATCTTTTGGATGATGGCTTGCAGGGATCCTTTGCAGCAAGGTCTCAAACCTAGTATGGAACTCCCGAATAGATTCAATTTCATATTTTGCAAGGTTATTCAATCGGGTGAATAGCATGTTAGGGTCTTCTTTGATACTCCATCTTTTGAGAAAGACTTCTTCAAGTCTGTCCATGGTTTTAATGCTACCATCAGAAAGGCTCAGGTACCAACGCCTTGAAGCATCATAGAGGGTAGCGGAGAACAACTTCATGACTAAATCTTCAGCATCATCACTAATGGGATGAACCTGAAAAAACGCCCAAAAGCTGCTCATGTGCTCTTCGGCACTGATTGCATCAGTACTAGTGAATTTGGACAACCACTTCTCATACTTAGGTGGCATTTGCCTAGGGTAGCCTAGTATGGCTGACATGTCTAGTGGTTTGAAAAGAGTGGATGACCATTGTCTTTGATTGTTAGTTGGGTTCGTTGTAGTGGTGGTCCCTGAACTTGACATGGTTTTCAAAGGAAGGCTCTTTCCGAAAAGTGATTTTACAACAGGAGAGCTCTTGGGAGGCTTCCTTCTGAAAGATAAAGGAGGATTATTGAACCTCTTTTTGGTTTGTGGAGTCGCCAGATAGTTTACTTGAAACTACCAAAGAAAAGGGAAAACACCCTAGTGGAGTCGCCAGGTAAGCTTGTAAGAAAAGAGTCTTTGAGGCAAGGCTTACAGAAAAGATGTCGTTTGAGGAACGTTTGACTCAGTGTTCCCCGGCAACGACGCCAAAATGTTATCGCACAGTTTGTAGCAAGGATAAAAGCTTGAGGTTAGAGGGCCAAACTGGCGTAACAGGAACCAATCCCACCCAATGTCACCACAATGGGATGGTTCTTTCTATTTAGGGAGGTTAGGCCCAGGGGAGACGTCCCCAATGACCTGGGGTTTTGAAGAGGCAAAAGGCTAATAAAACCAAGATAAGGTTTTCCCCCCTCACAAGTCACCACCCAAACAGATAGTCCGGCCAAATGCCAATTTAAGAGGTAAAACCCCCAAAGAAGTGTACTTGGCTGGAACAAAGCAACAGCAAACTGATATGTGCAAGCTATTTCAATGGGTTAGTACTTCATAAGACTATCTGATAAATACATATAAGCAATTAGCAATAAATGTTGATGAAGTCAATGTTTATCAAGATGAATGAAAAGTTATAATACTTCACTAATAAATATTGGAACAATGTAGCATTCAATGTAACCAATCAACACCTTATTCGATTTAATGCCTAAACCATCATTCAATTGCTCTTAAAACAAAGCGTTGTTGCATTAAGGATGAAATAACCAATGATGACGTCAGCAACTAGGGTTATAGTAGTTAGGGTTTGAAATTCAAAGAGTTTTGAGAGTGTTGTGATCAATGTTTCACTTCAACGTTGGAGGACTTTAGATCAGTTCCTTAGGGTTTAATGGAGTCAAAGGTGAAGGACGCAAGACTTGAAGGATGGCAAATTTCAAGGACTAGAGGGAAGAGTTTTGAGGTGTTGCTAAGGCAAGGCCTCAAAATCAAAACCCTAGGGGAGAGAGGCTCACTCCAGTGTTGCTACAGCAAGGCCTCGTGCTCTCTCCTCCTTCCTGGCAAAACAGCTAGCTCAAGAATAGAGTATATAACCAAAACAAGAGGGTTTGATGAGATAAGGTGTTGCTACAGCAAGGCCCTTCAGCAAACCCTAGAAAGAGTCCAGCCCTAGTGTAGTAAACCTAGGCCAGGGACATCTCACTCTTCTTGGTTTCAAAATAGTACGGCTAGCAAAGAGGAAGAGGAAATAGGAGTGTAGCTACAGCTAGGCTCTTTCTTTCCTCAACAACGGCTAAAGATTTCTCTATCAGGGGACATGAGACAATGACCTACTTGTGTGCTTGTCCCCTAGGATTTTGATTCAGCAATATTCATAAACATATGCAAGAAATTAAACTACAACCATTCAATCAAGAAGTTTTGCAGAAAAATACTTACAATTCACCAAGAAATAACCATGCAAACCCTAGTTGTAACACCTTCCTTCAAGAGAAACACCATAGAATGCCAAAAATGTCTTCCTTCAACAAGTGCGCCTCACTTAATCAGCCAATTACCCAAGATAGGGCGCAAATTTCAGACCTCCTTATGGAGTGAATGAGTGATGATGAAAAAATGAGAGTTAAAGTCCCTCATTTATACAAAACCTTGACCTAATTTTACAATTAGGTCAGGTAAAAAGGCCGACAAGGCCATAATATCAAATCATACTGTTTTTATATTAAATTGTCAAATCTAAACCCTAATCAAGCAAAAAGGTAAGACATCACCCCTTTCTAGGGTGACATTAGCCCCTATTAGGGCAAGTGCAGCCTCCTGAAGCAAGACGTTAGCCCTTTTTGGGCTCCTCCAAGCTGCCACACGTGCCAACTACTCTGTCCATCTGCCAACACACTCACGATGACGTCATAAGCCTCCTGGTGACGTCCTAGGCCATCTAGAGCCTACGTCCCACTGAAAATGGGTCAATCCCCCTAGGTCCAGTTGTGTCGGGGTGCCTCTGGTGGAACGTCTTCTTCTTTTCCGGTGCAAAGTCTCTAATCAACCTCTGTCCTGTCTCTGCCCCCTGATGGGGTCTCAACATCCATCTAGTGGGCTCTTCAGCCCCATGGAGATCCGAACTGATCATCTCCCCATGTGTACCTGTCCAAATGGTACCTGTCCGTCAGGCATGGTCCTCCACATCAAAGGCTACGCCCTCCATGGGCTCATCATTCACAGGGATCATAGCAATGTCAATCACATCTCATCATCAATATTATTAAACATATGCATAAAATCCCTAATACATCAATCAATAGCTCAAAAGCGTTATACAAGCCTGTAATACAAGTCTGAAGAAAGAGACAAGGTGTCCTATTGGGCTAGTGTCCACAAGAAAAGGAAAATTCCCGAAAAGACCTCATCCAAGCCATGTAAGTGGGTGATGTGGTCAGGGGATGTCCAAGCATGTGGGTGCAATTAAGGCTAAGGATGCAAAGGTGTTACCTCTAGGTGCCTTTGTAGAAGGCGAGTTGTACCTGTCACAGATGCATTTTTTCCAAGCCCATTCTTGCCTTTATTCTTTTTATTCTTTTATTCTTTTTTGTTCTTTTTATTCAAGAGCTAATCAAGGGACACTACCTTGGCATGGTGACCAGAGCTGATAGTGTTACCCACAAGTACTTTCACAAAGATGAAAAGGTTGGCTCGTGATGAGACCCCCTTTCCCTTGGCCATGCAACCAAGAGTCACTGCCCTAGTGTGGTAACCAGCTGGTGGCAATGTCATACTGCTAGGTACCCATGGTCCTAATAGGTTGGCTCGTGATGAGACCCCCTATCCTCTGACCAGGTCTTGTTTTATTGTTTTTCCGGGTCCCTCTTGTTTCTTGCTGAGAAGTCTTTTATTGCTTTCTCGGGGATCCTTGGGCGAAGCATCTCGAGGTTTTATTCTTGGGCTTTTATCTTTTACCAGCTTGCTTTTACCTTCGGGGCCTTTAGCCCCTTCTTCCCACGAGGTAAGGTGCAGTCCTGAAAATAGGTCATGTTATCACACAGTTTGTAGCTAGGTCAAATGACTAAAGGATATAGGCCAAACTGGCGTAATAGGAACCTTCCCCACCCAATGTCACCTCAATGGGGAGGTTCTTTCTATTTAGGGAGGTTAGCCCAGGGGAGACTTCCTCGGTAACCTGGGGTTTTGAAGAGCCAAAGATATAAAGGTTAAGGTCAAAGTCCCTCCTCACAGGTTACCACCAAGGTCAGATAGTCCAGCTAATCAGCCAATAAAGAAGTGTATGCCCAAATGAAAACACCTGCCCGGAAGAAGACAACAGCAATACAATATATATGCAGGCTATAACTCAATGGGTTAGTACTTCATGTAATTATCTGACATCAATATGTAAGCAATGTGAAACAACAGATATTAATGAGATCAACGTTTTATCAATACAACAATGGAAAGTATCAATTCATCAATAACTATTGAGATGATATGGCTAACAATGTATTTAATCAATCATTTGCTCAATAAATGCCTTCGATCGTCATCTAATTGCTTATCATCAAAAGTTGCTGCGTCAAGATGGAATAACCAAGTGTGACCTCAGCCTAGTTAGGGTTAGCTAGTTAGTTAGGGTTTCAAAATTTAAAGTTTTTGAGAGTTGGTTTGAGCACTATCACTTCAACGTTGTGGTTCTAAGATCAGTGCCTAAGGGTAGATGGAGTCAATTAAGGAGAGGACGCAAAAATTGAAGGGATAAAGGCTAAGGACAATAGGGAAGGGTTCTAGAGTGCTCCAATGGCAAGGCCCTAGAATCAAAACCCTAGGGGAAAGAGGCTCACTCCGGTGTTGCTTAAGCAAGGCCTCGTGCTCTTTCCTCCTTCCTTAGGTCAAACTTGGCAAAACGGCTAGCATAAAAGATGAGTCAAAACAAGAGGATGATGTGAGAGAAAGTGTTGCAATGGCAAGGCTTTATCACCAAACCCTAGAAGATGGACGGCCCTAGGTGTAGATAACCTAGGCCTAGGACATCACCTCCTTCTTAACCTTTAAAATCAAAGCTAGCTTAAGGGAAGAAGTGAGAAGAGTGTAACAAAGGCTAGGCTCTTTCTTCCTTCTTCAATGGCTGAATATTTCTCTCTAAGGAGACATGAAACAAGGACATACTTGTGTGCTTGTCACCTAGGGTTTTAAAATCAGCAAATTAATAAGTAAATGCAAGAATATAAACCTACAACCATTCAATTAAGAAGTTTTGCAAGAAAAACACTTACATATCATGATGAAAAGCATATGCAAACCCTAGTTGTAAACTTTCCTTCAAGAGAAATGACAAACATGCCAAGATAATCCTTCCATCAACAAGTGCGCCTCACTTTAAAAGACCAAATACCCAAGTAGGGCGCAAAAATCAGGCCTCACAAGAGAGTGAGTTGTGTGTTATGTTCAAATGAGGGAAAAAAATCCTCAATATATAGTGTATCATGACCTATAATTAAAATTAGGTCATTAAAAATAGCCGACAAGGCTACAAACCAAAATCATATTGTTTTTACATTAAATGCTAAGTAAAAGACCTAAATGAGCAAAAAGTGAGACGTCAAGCCCCTTTGAGGGAGACGTTGGGCCCTTTTGGGGCTAGTCCAGCATCCAAAAGTCAGACGTTAGCCCTTCTTGGGCTCCTCCAAGCTGCCACACGTGCCAGTCGTCCTATCAAATTGCCACACGCTCAAGGTGACGTCAATGGCTCCTGGGTAACGTCCTGGCCATCAAAAGGAAAACGTTCCATCTGAAGTGGGTCAACCCCCCTGGGCTGGGCTCAGCCAAAGTGTCCTAGGTGGAACGTCCTTCTTCTTCTCATGTGCAAAGGCTCGACCAATCATTGTCCTGTCTCTGCCCCTGATGGGTCCCAGCAACCATCTGATGGGCTCTTCAGCCCCATGGAGGTCCGAACTAATCATCTCCCCATGTGTACCGGTCCAACTGGTACCTGTCCGTCGGGCATGGTCCTGCACATCAAAAACTTCGCCCTCCATGGGCTCATTAGTCACAGGGATCATAGCAATGTCAATCATGTTTCATCATTAATGTTGTCAAGCACATGCATAAAAAACCTTGATATATCATTCAATAGCTTAAAGATATTACAATGACCTACAATACAAAGCCGAATAAAAGGACAAAATACCCTATTGGACCAGTATCCATAAGAAAAGGAAAGTCTCCAGAGGGTATCATCAAGCCATGTAAAACGAGGTGATGTGGTTAAGGTATGTCTAGACATACAGGTAGAGTGAAAGACAGGGATGCATGGTGTTACCTATGGGTGCCTTTATAGAAGGCAAGTTGTACCCGTCATGGATGCAATTCTTTCCAAGCCCTTTATTTCCTTTATTCTTTCTTATTTCAATGTCTAACTAGAGGACACTGCCTTGGCATGGTAACCAGAGCTAACAGTGTTACCCACAAGCACTTTCACGGAGATTATAAGGCTGGCTCGTTATGAGACCCCCTTTCCCTTGGCCATGCAACCAAAGGTCACTGCCCTGGCGTGGTAACCAGATAGTGGCAATGTCATTCTGTTAGGTACCCATGAACATAATAGGATGGCTCGTGATGAGACCCCTATCCTCTTGGCTAGGTCTTGTTTTGTTATTTTTCTTCGGGTCCCTCTTGTTTCTTGCTGAGAGGCTTTTTATTGCCTTCCCAAGGATCCCTGGGCGAGGCATCTCTAGGTTTCATTTTTTATGACTTTTATCTTTTACCAGCTGCTTTTACCTTCTGGGCCTTTAGCCCCTTCTTCCCACGAGATAAGGTGCAACCCCACAAACAGATCTTCCTAATGCCCGGACTAGGGGAATGGGACAGATGAGTGGGAGATAAGATGTAAAAGTAATGATATGATGGAAGCGAACGATGGCTCTTCAAAAATCCCCCCGGTGGCAAACCAAAACCTATGGGTACAAGCTTGCTAGGATACCCTGTCAATCCCCCCAACCATGGTCAAGTGGGTTAATGTAAGATCCAAGTAGTGGTCAGAAATAAAAGGAATTTGATGCATATATCTAAAGGTCATAATGATTAAAAATGACACATACCATGATACCTGGACCAATTAACTTATGGAGCAAGAGTCTTCTCCGATACAAGTCCAAGTCGAAGGTGATGGATGTTGCTGCTGCTGACAAGACAAGTCTAATGAAGGAGAAGAAAGATGGGCCCTCCAGGGCCATGCTCAGGTCAATCCTGCTCTCGGTATTCCATGTCTAGGACCTGTGGGCCTCGAGACATGATCTCCTAGTTATCCCCAGAAATCGGGGATAACAGGTCAACCCAATGCCCGGACAAGGGGAAAGGGATAAGTGAGCGGGAAGTAAGATGAAAAAGTGGTGTTATGACAGGAGCGGACGATGGCTTTCAGAAATCCCCCAATGGCAAACCAAAACCTACAGATACATGCTTGCTAGGGCACCGTGTCAATCCCCCTAAACATGGATAAGTGGGCAAATGTAAGATCCAAGCAGTCGTTAGAAATAAAAGGAATCAAATGCATACATTTAAAGGTTTCAATGATCAAATGTGACACATACCACGATACCTGGACTAATTACCTCATGAAGCAAGAACCTCTTTTGATACAGGACCAAACCGATGGTGATGGATGCTGGTGCTGCTGACAAGATAAAGACAATGGAAGAAGAAAAGGTGGGCCCTCCAGGGCCATGCTCAGGTCAATCCTGCTCTCGGTACTCCATGTCTAGGACCTGTGGGCCTCGAGACATGATCTCCTAGTTATCCCTGAAAAGTGGGGATAACAGTGCCAAAAACCTCCCAAGGAAAGCTTGGAGAGCATCAAGCTTGGTAACCTGGACCACAAAACTTATAGAGGCACTAGACTATTTCTAGATCGAGCCCATGCATTACAAATTTAGTTAATTGAAGTATAAATCCAAAGTAAAAATTTAAAATCCTATGATATCTAAATTTAATACTTTAAACCCTAGCTTCAATAAACCATAAAGAAACAATATAGATGTTATTCATACCTATTGAATTTTTATATGAGATGATAGAATATAATATTGTATATGAGATGATGTGATTGGTTGTATATGATGTATATGAGATTCATGATTGGTTCGGTATTACAATGATGAATGTGCCAAATATATAAAGAACCTAAAGGCACATATGGTGACCATCCATGAAAGGATGCGTCTCTAATAATTATATTATTATAATAACTATTTATTATTATTATTATTATTATTATATATATTAATAATATTATTAATAATTAATAATTATATTATTAATTATTAATCTGGAAGAATGTCTTCCCGATGTTGTCCAAACATCAACATTCCCTCTCAACGAGGTAGACATTCTGCAACTCAAACACCTCGAGTCCATAAGACTGTGCCTGGGCCATTCTACTCAGTCAAATCAGCATGACCACTCTGGATAATGTCTGTCCGATGCTTCTAACTTCAACACTCCTTCTCAACTAGGGAGACATTATGCATCATGCCAAGATTCTTGATTTCGAACTTTGAGGCCAACTTCCTCTTACACTTGTCAATGATCCTTTGATGTAATCATCTCCGCCACGCACCCAGTTGATGTATACTTCTCCCACATAGCACACAGTTAATGTATACTTCTCCCACATACCACCTCAGGTCTCCAACTGTCCTTGTTAAGTCACATGATCAAGGATAGAGACCACACCTAGGTCATTCTTCTTAGCCAAGTCATCATGGCCATCTAAGAAGAATGCTCGATGATAATACACGGAGAACATCAACACCCTGGGCCATTCACCACTAGCCAAATCAGTATGGCTAATCATGTGAGTGAATGTATCATCCTCCTCAGTCAATTCAACATGGCCCCTTTGGAAGGATGTTTACCCAATGCTAATAGTTGAAGAACATCAACGCCCTGAGCCATTCACCACTAGCCAAATCAGTATGGCTAATCCTGTGAGTTAATGTATCATTCTCCTCACTCAAATCAACATGACCCCTCTAGGAGAATGTTTGCCCAATGCAGCCACCTGGAGAAACATCAGCACCTCGAGTCTTTTCCACTCCTTGTTAAATCAACATGACCCCTCTGGGAGAATGTTTGCCCAATGCAACCACCTAGAGAAACATCAGCACCTTGAGTCTTTTCCACTCCTTGTCAAATCAGCATGACCCCTCTGGGAGAATGTTTGCCCAATGCAGCGAGCTAGAGAAACATCAGCGCCTCGAGTCTTTTCCACTCCTTGTCAAATCAACATGACTAAGGAGAAAGACTACGCCTGGGCCATTCACCACTAGCCAAATCAGCATGGCTAATCATGTGAGTGAATGTATCATTCTCCTCAGTCAAATCAATGTGACCCTTCTGGGAGAATCTCTATCCGATGCTACTCATCTGTGGATGTGTACTGGAGCTTCACAGCTCCCTTTTGCATCATGTCTCGGATGAAGTCCTGCAAGAAACCTATGGAGCTACGCTGCTTCACGGAATCACGGCTTACAACACTGGTTGCTATATACTTTGCCTTTGGTGTCCTTCCGACTGGCTTCCTTCACTGAAACAAGGGAATCCTCTCGAGGAGGTCTCATATCTCCTTAAGGTCTAGCCCCTTGTCTGTCAATCCTGGAGGATGTCTCTCTGATCTGAATCTAAATCTGAAGAGGAATCCTTTCTGAATGAAAGTCTCTAAGAAACTAACTCTCTCTTAGATCAGGCCCACTCTGAGTCTGCATGCTCCCTCTGAAGCTTGACTCCCTCTGAGGCTATATAGTCTTCCGAGTCATCTGCTCCCTCTGCATGTGATGACCTCCTCTTCTTCTTCATTACATGGATTTACACAACTATATACTGTGACCCTACAAATGATATACAATATTACTTTAGTAAACTCTAGAACATCACAAGTAATTACACTCGGAAAATTTCAACTACTTAGAAACTTCGGTCTCTTCCTTAGATCACTTCCCACGTGAGAGAGAAAAAATATGTGTGTCTATTGTTGTGTCTTTCAAGTGTCTTTTTATAGTATATTAAATTGATCCAAAGAGACGTCTTTTTGAAAATTTAATTTATTTTTCTTTCTTATAAACAGTTGGAGAATACCTCCCGTAACTACCCAAAGATTAACACTAATTTGGTTATTTGGTTATAATCCATCCACATAGTATTTGACTTTGTTAAATTGTTCCTCCATAATTCATGTGATTCTTTGCATAATTTTAGGTAGAAGTAAATAAGTAGTACATTCTTCATATGTAGGTAATTAGACATTTTTACTAGAAATTACTGCCCACCATAATTTATGGAATTCTTTCTATAATTTAGGTAGGAGTAAAAAGTAAATATGTTGTATATAGAGATTGTAACAACCCCATAATAAATTAACACTCCCAACATTTTACTCTACTCTCATTTTCCTGGGCCCTCCTGTGAGGGAGTCAAGCCCAGTCCCACTCTGATACCATGTTGATTTTTTATATGAGATGATATAATATAATATTGTATATGAGATGATGTGATTGGTTGTATATGATGTATATGAGATTCATGATTGGTTCGGTATTACGACGATGAATGTGCCAAATATATAAAGAACCTAAAGGCACATATGGTGACCATCCATGAAAGGATGCGTCTCTAATAATTATAATAACTATTTATTATTATTATTATTATTAATTATTAATCCGAGATAATGTCTTCCTGATGTTGTCCAAACATCAACAATAGCTTGCTTTCTTTTTTCTACCTTGTAATACCCTTCCTTCAATCAAATTTGTGTGCCAAGATCCTTCTAAATAGACCCTAGAGAAATATACATAAGAAACCAAAGAAAAATACACACCAAAATGGAGCAAGGTAGCCTTCTTGTTCCATTTCCAACCATGAAGAATGAGAATGACGCCCTCCTTAAATAGGTAGAGGCCTCCTCAAAACCATACATCAAAACCATGAGCTACGATAAAACCATGTGCTCATACAATGGCCTAGGTAAAACCATGAGACAATTCCACGTGCTAAAGTAAAACCATGTGAGAAAACCATGGAAGGTTACAACAAACTCCTCAAAGTGAGTGAAATCTTCAACAAACTCTCATATGTGTGTGTCAAAAGAGGAGAGAGAAGATGTGCCACTTCTAGAAGATTCTAGAAGCTTCCCATGTATGAAGGAGAGAAAAAATCCACCTTGCAGAGGAGTTTTCATACATGTTGAGTGAATATATGCCATATGCTCATGCAATGGTCTGACAAGTGTACTCATTTGATGATGCGGATGACATGGTGATGATGTGAACTCCTAGTCATCATCCACCGTGTTGTCATGGATCCCAATGCAATGACACAAATCCCAAGAAAATTTGCATGGGTCCCAATGTGAGTAGATATGGCTGAATTTAGGGACACAGATCCCAATGCAAGTACACAAATCCTAAGGTAGTGACACGGATCTCAAGGCATATTGCACGAACTCCAATGTGGGGCACCCACCTATAATGATGCATCAAGCTTCAAACAAGTCACTAGGTGACAAACATTAAGTAATATCTTCTAATAACAACTTAACATGGGTAAATTTAAAAAATTGCCCAAGTTTACCATGGTGGGACACCTTTTACCCATGTTACACGTCTATGATTAGGAAAAAAGGTATTTCCTAAGTTATTTAGCTAGAGATAGAGATAGGCGAATTCAATGAATAATTGATGGAAAAGGGTAGGGAAAATTTATATTTTGACCCACAAAGTCATTTTTAATGATGTATTAGGCATTTCCAACTAGCCTTTTATAGCTAGGAATCTTCTTTTTTTGCACTTGTAAGCCTTTTCAAAGGGAGCTTGATTAAGAGTTACCACCTCGACACCTTTTTACTATCCCCTTTCATATTTTGTTTATTTTACCTAGTCCTTTCTCTTTAGATATGCATTTTTAGCAGAGGACCTTAGGGTTGGGCCTTTTTAATGAGGTGGCATAGCTCTATGCCTTAGTATTTTTCCATATTTTTAACATTTACGCTCTTCACCTCTAGCCTTTTTAGCTTAATTTTTTGACTTTGTCTTAGGCTTTTCTTCATCTAGACGTTGTTGGATGACATTTGATAAGTCAAATACAAGCAAGGATAATATTTCTTTTATGAACGAGACGGTAGTGAAGGGGAATGATGAAAAGTGTTAGACGTAGTTAGGATATGAGCATGCTTCTTCCACTTCCTTGACCAAAGATGCTTAACACTATACATAAGGGAGGCCCCTTTAGACTTAGATCTTGCTCACTCCATTCACCCCGGCCCAAACCGAACCCCATCTGACCAATTACAACTTTCTTTCTAGTGTTTCCAATAAACAAAAGTACCAATAGACAAGCATATAGCAGCACTACATCAACTATCAAATCTGTGAGACCACGAGAGGCCTTATGTTCTCGACCAACAAGACCCTATGAACACAACGCCTCAAATCCCGAGACAACTCATATTGCACCAACAATCAAGATACCTACTCTAGATCTCAACCACGAGTTGCAACACCCCAATAACAAGACATATCTCAGACCAGATCTCGTTCTTCCAATTCCTCTAACCAATCATCTATCAGGTGTTTCTTCCCTAACTTTGTTTCCCTACTCCATGCTATTAGGATTTAGCCTTTATGTTGTTTACAACATAGGCTAGTTTTCTATTATATAATAATTTTCTAGAAGCAACCTTTGCGCTCCCACTTTGTATCTCAAACTATCGTACCTAGCGATCCCATTGAAATATTTATGGTCATTAGTGTTAGAATATAAATGGATGTGCTCGTTTTACCATTGACAATATCACTATTGTCACCCAACCATAGGCCGAAGCCACCCTCCAAGCACCTTGACCTTGACAGAGAGAAGAATCCTGGTAGCAATCCAATAGCCAAACAAGAAGTAACCAAAGTTGATTAGAGAGTCCAACCCAAAACTGGCGCAACACCTTCTCCAAGACTTGCGCACAAGACTGCCAGACTGCAGTGCGCACAAGTGACTTTCTGCGATTCTGAGAAGTGTGTCAAATGAGAGACTGGCGCCCTGTATTTATAGTAATCTTGCTAGACTTGCCTGGGCCGACTTCTCATTCTGGGTACTAATTAATTCATTTAATTATCTCTCTTCAGCCAACATCTCTTCTAGGGTTACGTTCATTTATTTTCTTTCTTTCGGAACATTCTAATCTTGTCAAAGGTCACAATAGAGGTACATACCTCCCGAAGCTACCATAATATCAACAATTAGTTGGACATTAATAAAAGTATATTATCTTATCTCCAGAACATTCTAATCTTGTCAAAGGTCACAATAGAGGTACATACCTCCCGAAGCTACCATAATATCAACAATTAGTTGGACATTAATAAAAGTATATTATCTTATCTGATATTATTTCAAACATAAAGCCTTTTATATTTTCCAACAAAAATACTTGTGTTGTGCCACTACAAAGATGTCTTCAATGGAAAGATATTTCAGCAAAGGGTCACTTTGGTATACCAATATAGCAGTGCAAGAATCTAGAGAGGGGTTATAGGTGAGGAAGCCCAAATCCCCTACATTTTAGTGAGTTGGGTGTAGGGAACTTTTTTAATTTTAGATTATGCCTAACTAAACTAGTTGATATTGAAGTTAAAAAAATGTGAAATTACAAAGAAGAGTATGTCAATCACAATTACTAAGGATTTACCATAAAGGCATTGTAGAAAAAGGAAGAATATTTATTAAATTTTCCAAAGGAGAGAATTTTTCAAAGTGCAAGGATGTTATGGTTTAGAGAACTATCACCAAGTAATCTCCCTGTGTTTCAAATTAACACTTCTACCGCTTTTGGCTCTAGATATTTTCAACATTTTTGTTTTGAATATAACATTTATGAAACCATTGCCATGTAAATCAGAATTAAACTAGAGGCCAATTTACTTTTGAGGTCAACCTTTAATTAAATGTAACATACCCAAAGTGGTTGCACAGTTTCATTAGGACATTTATAGGTGAAGGTACGAAGCCATGAAGACCAAGAGGTATATATGTCATTGTACATGATTTTTGCAACACATTATAAATAATAGTTGTCGTGCCTCTATTATGAGGTGACCTTACGTCATATAACCTTTAATTAGTCATTTTTGTTATAAAATCAATACAATTATTTACATAGCAATACAGTTTCTTGTTTTATAAGATGAACCCTTCCTCTAAAAATCAACAATCTTGTGCAAACCCAAGATAACGAAAGTTTTGACCATATGATAGAAAGACAAATCTATGGCAGTGAACAAGGGCTTGCATGGTCAATGAAAGTAGGGTGCTATTAATGCCCCCACCAGAGTTCAAGTCTCCCCAACAACATGTTTTCTCCTTGTGGGCTACTTGTGCTTGTGTTTGCAATTGCGGCCATGTGCCAATCCTGGACAAGTTTGGCAAAATAAATATCCCCCCAGTTGCAGTTTCTTAGCCAAAAGTTTTCAATTTGAATGTTGCAAGTTGTCTACATTGATTGCAATAACTCCTAAATTGAGGAAGGGCAAACTTTCCACATCCAGATAAGAAGAAGCTAGTCAGGACTTAGAAACAAACTATGTAAAAAGTTATTTTCAATGTCTAGACCTTAAAATGTTACAAACTTACTCTAGACAACTTGAGTTAGAAGCATTTAGCAATTAGACACCTCGATTGGTTACCACTGAGAAGGCACAACCATTTGAATCTCGTAAACTTCAATCATTTTAGTTTCAAAATTGTGGACATGTACTCAAGTTGAATGTTCCACCACAATATGGAATTGAACTAGTGACCACCTTGAATCTCACTCCAAAACATCAAATTTTTTTATTTTTACTAGCTTAGCAAGTTGTCAACATCACGTTCGACATTCAACAAAATATTATGTTAAGGTCCTAACCCGCACATAGGTAGATCAATGTATTCGGATGTAATAAAGGTCAATATTAATAAGACCTTTCAATAAAATAGAATAAGGCGGATGTAAGAAGACCTAATAGAAGCTTCCGCTT
>JASDQU010739154.1:17413-54994 GCA_032191745.1 Picea mariana
CCCTCCTGGCAGTTCATGAGATCCTCCATTGATCTCAGCTCATTGCCCACCTGAAAATTTGATAGCTCATTGTTGTTGTCCTGGAAGTCTGCGAGATCTTTGCTTCATCTCCTCTCCCCATCACTGAGGAATTCTCCTACTTCTGGCTCACAAACACAAACCAACTTCTTTGTGTCACTGAGGGTTTCAAATGTCCTCATCCACCTCCTCAACACTTGTTGTTTCCTTCTGGCCAACAACTTCTGAACAAGCCATTTTAATTTTTACTTCATTGGCCACTCGTACCTCCAATGTACTTGGGACTCTTGTTGCATCTTCAACATTAGCCTATCGAGCTCTGCTCTAATTTACTCAAGATATTTGTCCATCTATGCCTTTATTTTCTACTGGTGGTCCTTGCCTTGACCACACTTATGGCCTTTAGTATCCATCTTCCTCTTATGTCTTCCCTCCTCACAATTCTTTGGATTACCCTGCAACTGAGAGATTCTCCAACTTCTCCTACAACCCACCTGGTTGTCTACTTTACTCCTGCGAGCTTGCAACAATCCCTCCCAGAGCATCAACACTTTGCCTTCCCTCACCTATTGTATATAGGAGAAATTAAACCTCTAATACTACTTGATGTTGTCATACTATCTCCTCTTTCCTTTGCCTAATGTCTACAAGCGTATTTCATCTCTAATACCACTTGATGCAATCCCCTTTATCTCCTAGGGGTTGGGTGACCTCCCGGTCAAGGATCTTCAATATACTGAGCCGAATCAGCTCTTCGAGCCTCTGCTAGACCCTGAAATCAGTTTTCACAGGTCCCCGTTGTTTACCACGTAGGTTCAAATTACCTTCACACCCATTCTTTGGTACTTCTAGTAGCATTGGGTGGCGAGTTCTAGCTCCTCCACTAGGCTCTTATTCAATATGACCATGGGTTTTGACCAAAGGCTCAACCCTAAGGTTCTTCACAAATTCAGGCTTCAGCTGTTTTGGCAACAACTGCAACCCTATTCCCTGAACTCCGAACCACGAACATACCCAACAAGATCTATGGTTCTCGACTCTCCAACAACCAATGGTTCTTATCCATTTCAAGACTTCAGTGTTCGATAATTCTGAACATATTAACACTCCTTTTCCTCGAAGTAATCTATCACTGAAGTGACATAGATGACACCACGTTTCCACACAATCGACAATTAGGATTTAGCTTCTTACCTTTTTCCCGGATGCACACTTCTGGATCCCACGATCTGATGACATGTGTCCTCCTCAGATCGACGATCACAATCTACTTTGCTATTTCATGACTTAAGGAGTTTTGGATCACTCCACCCTCAATTTTCACCGAAGTGCTTCTCCTACGAAGTACGTGGCTCTCCACCATGTATTCCCCTAGATCCAATGGTCCAGATCTACTTCATCCTTCACAACTTCGTGATGTTTTCTCTTGATCTACACAAAGCTTCAGGAATTCTTTCTCACAAAATCTCCGATCAACTACCATGTATCCTCCTTGATACCGATGGCTAGGATTACTTCATGGCTTGAGGAATTTGGCAGTCCCCGCTCTTCAAACACTTCAAAGCCTTCGAACCACAAAGTGATGAAGGAATCCATAGCTAACCTCTGTGTAACTCTCCCATATCTGAGGGTCTAGAATGATCCTGCTTCCTCCTGAATGGATCCTGCTCGTTAATTTGGGGAATCTTAAAGGGCTCCTCCCTATTGAATAATTCTCCCCTAGCTATCTCTTCTGAGCTTCTTCCTCCTTGGAACTTTTACTCCTTAGAGAATTTTCTTCGACACTTAGTCGAAATTGACCCCTTGCACTCCTTGCAGCATGCCTTCCTCCACAACTTAGCTTCTTTGTGGATAACTGTGCACACCTTGCAACAATTCTTCACACTCTTCTGCAAATACTCTTAAGTTACTCCTCCTGAGATTATGAGTCAAAAATACTTTGTCGATGCACTCCTTGCGGAAAATATGCATTCCTTTCATACAAATCTCCAATTTATCTCTCCTAAACTTGTTCCTCCTTGACACTCTAAACTTATCATAATGACTTCTTCGATACTTAGAAAAATATCAACCCTATGCACGCCTTGCAACAGGTTTCCTTCAACTTAACTCTTGATGGGCGATTGTGCACTCCTTGCAACAATTCTTATATGTCTCAATTGTTCCTCCTAAACAATATGACTCTGAGTGTGTTTCTTCCTACACACCCTTTCAAGCTATCCCTCCTGAACTTCTAAGTCAAAATAGACTTTGTCAATGCACACCTTGCAGACACTTATGCACTCCTTGCAAACAAAAGTTTCATGTTATCTCTTGTGATATTCTGAGTCAAAATAGACTATGTCAATGCACACCTTGCAGACACTATGCACTCCTTTCACAGGCTTGTAGAAGAGAAACAATTTAAACTTATCTAATATCTCACACATTTATACATTCAACCATGCAAACACATTCATAACATAAGAACAATTAATAACATAGAATTTCAATTAAGAGAAATCCTACCATTCATTCATCCAGATAGACACAGTAACAACAACACCAAACATTTGGATCAACGCTTCTCTTTTATATTCATTCAAATTATATGTACATGGAATCATACAATTCTCTTCTACGACTCAACAACTCTCAACTTCAAATAGCTTTCAACAATAATAATCTTAGCTACAATACTCTTTAGCAACCTCTACTGGGCATATTTTACAATGCTTTATACAAGAGGGGCTCATCGAGCCTTTCCCCTCCAACTACACTATTGGTGTATAATCACCATCAAAACGACTATCTATTGAGGCTTATTACATTGAATGAACATTAACAATTCAGATCTGAGATGATGCTTAAGATTTGTACAACTCATACCTCATTAAAGGCCTTTTTAACTATTTCCTGTACAAAGGCATCGATCCGGCTCTTATCATCCTTACAACATTTAATTTTCTTTTAATTACATTGAGTTTTAAAATTCGAGGGAAAAATGAGAGGGTTGGTTCCTCTCCCCTTCTTAAATGATCTTTGTTGTTTTGAATAGCTAGTGCATTGCTGAGGTGGAAATATGCTCCTGCATAAAAAAGGCACAGGAAGTTCAGAACCCGATGTACTTGTCTTCATGTCAAATTTTTGGCCAATAGGAATACTTATGTACCACTTCCACTGTCTTTTCCACGATGAAGTGTCCTACCATATGACTATAGTGATCTTCCCAAATCATCTTTGCATGCTTTCTTGAAGGAAGAAAAATATGGCCCAGATGGCATAGCAGTCTATCCTAAAGATGAAATCCAGTGATAGTCACGCTTGTGCCCAAAATTTGGTAACCAATAGCGAAGTTAGGATCTCTCTCATTGAGTTGGGGCCACTTGGAGACCTCATGTCTGTAGGAGTGGATCATTGTGGTTAGTGATACAACTAGAGGTTAACTAAGGTAGTTAACAATGTGGTTGGTGCTCCCTATCTTGTATTTGATGTTGATATGGAACTGCTACAAGTATGTGGACGACTTTTCATGGAAGTCATTATGTGATTCTCCTTATGACCGCATGAACTACATAGGATTATGATCAGTGTGGATGACTGTCTCCTTCTCGAGAATACAATTCTTCCAATGGAGGTAGGCTTGTACAATGGAATACATTTATTTTTCATAGGTGGGTTACTTACTGATGACATATGAAAGTGTCTCACTATGAAATACCAGTATGTGATCTTTTTGAGTAGGAAATGCACCCACAACATAGTCCGAAGCATCGGTCTGAATATCAAAATATTTTTGTAGATCGGGCAAGGAGAGCATCAGGGTTGATCACAAGAGATGCTTTAGACCATCAAACCCTTATTGTTCTGAATTTCCCCACACAAAATTTTATTTTCCACCACCCTTGGTCACTTAGTGCATGAGGGTCCATGCAATATTGGAGAATACCAACATGAACTTGTGATAGAAGTTTGCAAGTCCCAAGAAAATTCGAAGCTCAGTTAGTGTGGTCGAGGCTGGATAGTCATGAATGACCTGGATCTTGTATGGATCCACATGCACACCATTCTCATCAACAATGTATCCTAGGTATTGGACCATGTTCATGTTGAAGGAGCATTTTTTCAAGTTAGCATATAGCTTGTGTTTCCACAGAGTGTGCAGGACCTGTTGAATATGATGTAAGTGTTCTGCCCAACTCTTGTTGAAGGTGAGGATATCATCGAGATATACCACCACAAAATAATTGGTGAAAGGATGCAATATATCATCCATCAACCTCGTGAAACTTGTTGGGGAATTTATCAAACCAAAGGGCATGACCAACCATTCGAAAATACCTTCTTTGGACTTGAAAGTAGTCTTCCATACATCTATATATTCTATTGGGATTTGGTCATAGCAAGACTTCAGTTCAATCTTATTGAAGTACTTATCTCCCTTGATCTAGTCAAGAAGGTTATCAATTAATGGAATTGGGTACTGATTCCACACTGTTATTTTGTTTAGGGCCCTGTAATCATTGCATAGTCAACATGCCCCTTATTTCTTCTGCACAAGTACAATTGGGATTCTGCACGGTGAGGATCTCATTTCTATGTGAGTCATGACCCTTTTGGAGAATTTATTGGATCTGGTTCTTTATTTCCTCATTTTACAGAAGATATAAATATAATATTGGCCCATTGGGTAGAGGTGTACCAGGGGTTAGATCAATTGAATGCTTGATTTGACAGTGCAGAGGTACCCCAGTGGGTGAGGAGAAGATGTATTTGTATTCTTCCATGACCTTGTCCACCTATTTTTGTTGCATGGAGAGGCCCTATGTAGAGGCCATGGATGTGGCTGCGACCTTCTATTCCCTTTGAGAATGAATCATGAAGAAGAAAAATTTCCCACTATTGGAGATGACGTTTTTGCATTGCTTAGTGGAGATCAAATAAATGGAAATGGATAGAGATAACTTTGGTATCATGTACAGTTGTATATTTTAACCTTATATAATTGATTACTGCAAACATATTCTTGATAAAAACAAAAAAGGTATAATGGCACAAACACACATTACACAAATATTTTTACCCTGGAAACCCAAATCGGGAAATCCAACAATCTATTTAGAGTCACACCTCTAATATTCTATTCACAATATCTTCATTGTTTACAATACAATACAATATATAGGATCCCACAACATCTAAAAACCCTAATACATTGAGACGAATTAGTGATAAACCCTAATTCCTTAACCAAAATTAGAAAACCATCAGTGAAAACCATGTGCCAAAAAATAGCCGAAAAATGGATGCAAAAAATGCAATTTTTTTTATGGGACACTACCCCCGGACCCCACGCTGGGGGGATATTTTCCCCCTATGAACCCCCTGGATAGGGGTATCCTCCCTCCTATGACCCCCTGCACAACAAAAAAAATATTTCTATTCATGCAAAGAATATAACACATACCCAACAATAATTGTCTACCTAAAGTCATAATAACACTACGAGGTCTAGACTCATATACAAAATGAAATTTCCACAAGTATGGTCTAGAGGCCTAAAAGAACATAAAAAACTTCAATGGGGGAAATATCAAACAAATAACTCATCCTTGAAGGGATTGATGTCGTAGGGAAGGAAACACTGTTGGAAGATCCACTCGATGGTGTATGGTTGTGGGTGTGGTTTTGTTGGCAAGTCCAACCGCTTGACGACCTCTACTAAGATGAGGTTATTTTGACTTTTTCTATCAATAATGAAGTGTAGAAGAGTACCCTTCACCCACATCTATGAGTGAAAAAGGTACTCACCTTCCTCCAATTCTTTGGGTTCACTTGGATGGACCTTAGTGGTAGCGACAATGGCACTAGGTTCTGCATTAATGATTCTCTTCCCCTTGTTTGGTTCTAATTCAGAGTCAAAAACTATGCTTGACTCTTAGGATTTCAGCTCATCCACCAACGACTACTTTGAGACAAATTCATTACTATTATTCTATGGGATTTTATGGAATTCACACCACTTTCTAGTGTCTTTCTTCATCTTCCCATTACCCTTCTTTATTTGTGTTCTAGACTGGTTGTCCTAAGGTGGTCCATCCTTTCTCTGGCCTTTGTTCTATGGGTTGGGGATGCATTTTCCCTACTGTTGAGGGGTCCTAAATCCATTTAACTCAAAAACAAGAACCAAACCTGCCACCAAGGCCCAATTAGACTCTGCAACATTCGATAATGGAATGGTTCTCCAAATCTGTCGATCCGGCCAAATAATCGATGGGATTTATGTAGTGATTGACAAGATATTATCTTATGAAAGTTTCTCCTCTATTTTAAACGTTATATTTTTTATTTTCTTTATTAGATGGGTTTGATAAAGAAGATGTGTGCTGATATAAAATAGTTGGGTAAAAGGGGAATTTCAACTACTGAATAAGGTTGAGCTTGGGATAACCCTTGTGCTCAAGCATGCAAACAAATATTTTCACACCTGCGACAAGACTAGTACTAATACATCAACTTGCTGGTATTTTAACTATTGATTGAGATACAATTATCGAAAGAAAACATACATGCAATAAAATGATGGCAAGAAAAATAGTTTCCTTATTTCTAATCACTAATCACATACTAACCCAATGATTTGTTTTCCATCATTTAGAACAGTAAATACAAAAAATATTGAATCAACTAACTTATCAATAAATTCATAAAATCTTACTCATTGCAACATCCATTCATGAGATAAAGTCAACAGTAATTCCTCCTTAGATCCAATCACACACACCTTTGATGAAAAACAAAAGTTTGTCTCTGGTCCTTGTTGGAAGCATGCCAAACTGGAAAGCAATTCTATTTTGGGAAGGAATGTATGCATGAGGAAAGTGACAACTGGAAGGAAGAGCAGCACACGGACATGCATGGAAGACCTAACGACATTAGGGTTAGGGGTTTTTCAATACACGGTAATGGATGGTGAGCCAGGAATGTATGAATACAGATGCCTATGTCTCATAGAAGGAGAGAGAGGTGGATATAGAGGGTCTTGAGGAGGAGTCCTGTTTTGATAGTTAGTTGTAATATTTTTCTATACGACCTAATTTTGTAAACTGCTGAGCTGGAGAGGAGTAAGGAAGGAATATCTTGAGGGTTATATTGTAGGCTAAGGATCCTAGTGCGATCTATTCTGCCTCATAATAGATCTCGACCCAATTGAGAGGAGTTGTAAAGCACGTAGCGCTATGGTTTGGAATTGCTATAATAGAAGAGCTTAATAGCCAGATATTTGTGGACGTATCCCAAGAGGGGGTGAACCACGATAAAACCCGTGTTATGTGATTGAATACATGTGTTTCTTTACTGTTCCTAAGTAGATATTAGCATGTTGAATGAATGAGTTAATTATATTCCATGCATAATCGTGAATGACATTATATTTCTTTAATAAGATAAATAGAACACTTAGCGCACACTTCTCAAATATCCACTCAATCCTGGATTGCAAACACTTGAGTATTGAAGTCACCCATTAAGACTATCTCGGGTGAGACTGCGTAGTGCACTCTGTGGGCTACATTTCCTTCTGGTTTAACAGGAGGGCTGATAGTTTTAGAGAATTTTTTTTAACCCTAGTAAACTTGAACCCTGGGTCAATCATGATTAAGATATAAACTCATATAACTAAACCAACAGTCCTAAACAAGACTTCTCAATTAGGGTAGTTCGGAAATAGTTCTTTACAATTCCAAAAATGAGGGCCTTTACAAAAACCATCGACCTATTCTAAAAGGTCTATCCTGTTATTTATAACAAATCATTAACTAAAAATAACTATCAAAAGTGCAAGCTAAGTAAAACAAAACATTTCCACATGGCACTTCAATCTCTCTTTCTTCTAAGAGTCATCAAATGGCTTCACTAAAGTGGATGAATCTTTTCATACTCTGACCATTTGATGAAGAGTTCCTCGCATGTGTTGGAATACGAGAATCTATGTTGGTCCATCACGGCCGAAAGGATATCCTTTACTTCTACTGCCCATTCCCGATACTTGACTATTTTGACACTTAACTGTTGTAATATTGTTCAAGCCTTGATCAAGTGCTCCATGAACTATTTGGTGCCATGTTTTCCACCTTTGTTATCTCTATAGTCCACGTTGAGTCTTGTTCTACATGTTGTTTGACTATGTCATGCAAGTTGACAAAGTCCTAAGGTGAGCCGAATTCTGGGAGACCAATGTCTCTCATCTCCCGATTGATATTGACCCATCTCCTTTCACAATCGACCCATTTTTCCTGAATCTCCTAATGAGGTTATTGGGCCATTTTCACCCAGTATCTAGATGCCTTCCTTATCCAATATATGTTTTTTCCCTTAGTGCCCGAATGTTGTGCTCTTCAGCGTCTCAACCCTTTTGAACCGTGCTGATGTAATTAATTTTTTCCACTTCTTGGTGGGCCTTTTCATACCATATTTCCACATATTTGTAGGTTTCTAGCACCATAAGGGTTTCTTCTTGGAAGTAGGCTATCTTTGCAGTGAAAATATGTTGTTTATTCATGAATTTTCCATAGGCATCTTGTAACTCACTTCTCAAGAACACTGTGTCTTATGTATAGTCCTAATAGTATTTCTCCAAATGGCGCAGATGCTCCAACTATTTTATCGTAGTGACCAAACCCCATTCATCTTTCCTTTCTCTATCCAGGGTGGCATTTGTTATCACCATCCCTGTGCTCATACATCTTGGTGTGCTCATACGTCTTGGCATGCTATGTATTGATCAATTTTTTCTCTGTGGCGATGATGATCAAAATTTCCAACATAAGCCTCCTCTTCTTAGTGGTTCTCTTCATGATGGATTTCCTCTTTCGGTCATAGGAAATTGATTGTATATCAGTGACCTCATCAACGGGTTCGGGGATTTGTTGTTGTCCCCAAGTTAGAGTATTTCCCAAGTTCCCGACTGTTTATATCTGTTTAATTCTGGGTTCCTGAACCTCTCCTTTATGTCCCGACGTCTTGGAATCTGGTTGTTTCTCATCGGGTGGTAAGTTACTGGCCAAAATCGAGGAATCATGGGTGGGTTCAATACTTACTTGGTAATCAACTATTGAAATGTTGATTTCCTGTTGTGGAATTTATTCTTCATGTTCACGCATTTCTAGCTCATCCCTTGAGCTATCCATTAGGGTTCCTAGTATGTCAAGTAGATCAGTGTCCAAGGCACTTTCTACCTCATGCTCTCTCTACGAACAACTCTAAATTGGAGCATTGAGACCTGGGGTCGATGCTCTCTCAGGTTATTTCTCCTCTGTAATTTGCATTGGAGTGACCAGGGACACCTCTGAACTCTTCTCATCATCATAGATGGCTATTAAATCGAACAAGGTATTTGGTACACTTTTTCTCCCTTATGTCCTCGCTATCTCAAGCTAGGCATAAATTGCCCATGGTGATCCAACCTATGGTGGTGGAGCTTCAGGGTTTTCTAACTCAGTGATTTCTTCAGGATGCATCGGCTCTAGACCACTTGGTTCTCCTCAGATTTTGATTGGGTCATCAACAGGGATCCTCATTATTTCTATCAAATCAGGGTCATTTTTCAATTGATCAATGATTCTATGTGCCCCTTCTAGCAAGAGCAATCCCCTTCTTTGTTCCTTTGTTGTCTCTATCGCTCTGATTTCTTCCCTAGATTTGAGGGTCTCTTGGGTTGACTTCTCTATTGTTTCCACCTATTCATCCATGCTCATGGCCTTGAACCTAGTCATATTTGGGTTGGCCATTCTCTGTACCACCTTGTCCCAGTCCTAGTCTCACTCTGTGAAGATTTCGTCATTGAATTTATCATGAGTGTATGACCAACAAGATGACACCTTAGAAGAAGGTTGGAGGACCAGGCCTTTAGAATCGTTCTTGTAGAATCGGCCTATCGAGAACCTGAATTCCATTTGGCTAATCCCTTATTGTTTGGCTTGAGCAGTATCCTTCACCAGATAGAACCCCACATGGAAACCGTATGGTATGAAATCCCTCTTCTTGTTCTTGACTAATGTGGCATTTTAGCCCTATAGGATAGTCTAATATCATATTTATCTCACAATGAGCTGATATGGGACATGAGAAGGTAAGAGATGTGGTGCTTCGGTGGCCTTGAACACCCTGATGTAGGTTGAGAATTCATCTAAATAGCAATGTCCTACCTTTTCTACCATTTTCTTGGCTGGTGCAGATAATCTTGGGCATTCCTTCTTAAAAATAATAAAATGACTATAGGCTATGAATTCATCGCAGTTGAGTGCGTAAAATTTCTTGTACCTTTTCTCCCATAGTATGTTGAAGTATACGTGGACTGGAAGCTTCACAACATGATAGCCTAAATTCATGCTGACAAAGACATTCCTTGTGCACATGACATCAAGCAGGTACAAGGCCATGTAGAAAGTGGGTGCCTCCCCTTCTTTTGGTGTCTAAGCCTGTTGTACATAGATGCTTATTTTTTTTGATATTATCACTCCCTAATTGAAGCTTCCCCCAAAGATCGCCACTGTGTATGCCAATGACATCCATGCTTCTGAAAACTTGGAGCAATCCTTTTCTCCATATATTCGACAGATGTGAGCCATCAAATAGATGTATGGCTCCCTTAGGTTAATCATCCCATACCAACCATTGCACTGGTTAGTGAACTTCTTGTCCTCCTTCCACCATGAGGCCATCAACTGACTGGTGTCATGGAATTCATAGAACTTTACCACAAATTCCATGTTGAGCCACTCCTTTGGGTCCCTGAGCTTGTAGTATTTCTTGAATTTTTTCGGGAGGAAAAATCTGACACACCCACCATTATCATCATTGATCAAACACTTTATCCCATACGTATGGTCGATTAGACATTTTAGAACCTCTATGGAAGGGAAAACCGGGGTTCTGCTTGCCACCATGTGTAAATATGATCGTCGGGTGTTGGGGAACACTTGGTATTCGAGCACCCTTAAGTCTGGGTCATTGTGTGGGATATACTTTGGGTATTCTTCTCTGCAAATTCTATTGAAAAGGTTCCCCCATTGTGGGAGCATTACCTTGGATCACTTGCTTCTGTATCACCGAAGGATGAAATATGGACAAAATATTTCTTTATTGATGTTTTAATGATAGGATCCACCCTGGGAGTGTACTCCAACTACCTCGCGGTCCTTGGAGAAGAACCATATCCTCTTTCAAATTTTTTATCTTGGGTGCCCTCGATGAGTTTCTAGTGGTTGGATTTATCAGTGGAATATTTCCTCTATAGCATGTTAAACATGGTTTTGATAATTAGAGGGTCAGTATAGTCTCGAGATGCTCACTTTTCTCCTTCAGATGCTCTAGAATTCAACTTGTGCCCAGAATGAATTGGTTCAAACACCATTCTACAAATTTAAACAAGGATTATCTTACCTTGTCGCATCATCCATTCAATTTGTGTTATGAGTTTCATTAAATCTACCACGAGATATTCAAATATGTTTAAATTTAAATTCATCGTGGGTTGACGGCGTGGGCGCGAGTGGTAATGTGGTCTATCGGTGATTTCAAAGTGTCGTTGTTTAATCAATGCACTAGGTAGAAAAAAATGTGGGATCAATCATTAAATGGTCTATTAAATGTCCAAATCCAATCGTATCCTATGCCACAAACATCCCATCGTTTCTCTCTTTTAGTTGGTGGATCGGGGGTCGGGATTGCATTTCAAACATTTTTATTGATATCTTCTTGCAAAAGTTTCGACTTTGATCGATATTGTTGTACATAGATGACGTGGAAAAGCTGACTAGGAGGTGTGACTGGGAACTCTGAGAACCTTAATATGAATCAGGACAAAATTCGAGAACCTTAACAATACATGTGGCATTCAAGACCGGTGACTTCATTTTCTCGCGTTAATCAGAATCGAGACTTTCTTTAAGCTATACATTCTAAAACACAATCCTATATTTTCGAAACCAAAAAGTATCAAGGATCGGATTGATCAGAAATAAACGTACCCAAGCTCTCTCAGATCAACTCTCTTCGAAAAATTCCCAACGTTGAAAACGCATCGAGCATCGGCGATCGACGATATGCTTGTTGCGAAAAAAAAATGATTCTTTTAAATTTTCTGGATTTCCCCGACCCTGATAAAGAGCATTGGTCATCGACTATCGTTAATTTATTTACATCCTTTTTTAATGTTTATTCTTCTTGTATTTTGTCGGTGCCGAAGGGGATCCATTATCTCTTGAAACTTTGTGCAAATAACTTACACGAACCAACCCCGCCTTCTGCCGACGTCGATCGGGGATTGACGCTTGATGACAGTTGTAACTATGTGGTTCCTTTACTTGCTTGATTTTTTTCCGATGCCAAAACTGAGTGCGTTAGGTGAAGTGTTAACTATTTATTCTTGATTCAGGTGCTAATTTCTTCTAGACATGGGGTTTCACAAGTTCAAACAAACCCTTACTTGATGATAAGAGTCATGAAAACAACACAAAGATAAACCATTTCCCGAAGTGAAATTGATTCAGACAATGAAGAAAACAAGTGGTACCCAAAAAGTGATAAAATTTCATAATTCTTTTTAGGGTGTGTTGATTTCTCAACAAATGGCGAATTACTGGGAGAAAGCATAATCTGTGTTCCTTTCCCAAGCTTAGTTGATGCATAAGCTAGTTAAGAACTTAAACTGTTTTTTTTTTTTTTCCATCAATGTCTCTTCTATCCTTGCATTTGAAATTCCCTAGTTCATGAATATGGGCCTGCCTGTGGAGTTTCGACCTTTATTCCACCTTCTTTCCCTTTAACCATGACCAAATCCCATTTTTTAGAAGAGTCGAGTAAAGCATTCATGGGAACCAGGCCTTTTAGTTATCATCGTTCACTTGATGTGGTGTTGATTTGCTACCAGCAACCGTCCATAGCCCCAACAGAATCACCCTAATGTCACAAAACTTGCTCCGCTACCAGTGAGTGTCCATATCCCCAACAAAGTTATCTGCATACCCTCTCCTACTTTGCACTCATTTTATATAATTGATTTATTTTCGATAGAGATTCCTTGAGCGAGTGGGAGAGGAGGACGTTTATTATCTGCAAGATGAGATGGTTAAGGTGAAATATTTATATCTCTATCTTCAGGGACATGTGGTCCTTTGCAGCTTACCATATTTCCCTTTAGGTTTTACCAAACCACCAGGCATACACTTCATCACTTTCCAAGGTTGTTTTTATGCAAAGGTTAGACACATAACTCCTTTAAGACAACAACAATTCACCCAACGTTTCTTGTGTTGTATGTAAGCATGAGTCAGGAACAAAGTTTGATATACCATATGAATTAAGGTAAACCAATGCATTGCAGAACACAACTTCAAAGAACAAAAAATCCAACAAAAAGAAAACAAAACAAAAATAAAGGACTCTGCAATCAACCTAAGAAATAAAATAACATGGAAACACATACATTTTTTTTTTTAAACAGAAATATTGTTTTAGGGGTTGGCCCTTCACTGGGAGGGTGTCAGGTTTCCCCCTCAGATTTTTCAACTGATACGTTCTTACCAAAGTTTCTTGGCTACCTAAAAAGGTCTGAGCCATAGATTCTGAAACTTTGAATGTTTTCCCTTCTACTTATTTTCTCTGTCCCATTTCAGGACTAAGTCTCCTACTTCAAAATTGTTCTCTTTGGCCTTATGCTTGTCAAACCACCTTTTAACTATTTGTTGATGAGAAATGAAATTTGATTTTTATTTCTCCCTTTCTTCTTCCAACATGAGGAGGGTATCAATTCTTTTTTGAATAACCGATGAGGGTTGTCCTCTAGAACCCTGAGCAAGCTAAAGAGATGGAAGGTATAGCCCGTTCAGGAGAATGGTTTCTTGTACATATAACAGAAAGTATGGGGAATTCCTTATAGCTTCCTTGGGTGTTACCATATCATCCGATAAGGAGTTATGAAGTTAAATATTCCTCTGATTTTCTGCAACTATTTTCTTTAATATCCTCACTAGGTTCTTATTGGTTGATTTTGCCACTCCATTCCCATGTGGATAGTAGTTTGCAGAGTATCTGATTATGATTCCTTTGTCTAGAGAAATTTTTTTTAATAGGGTGGAAGAAAAGTAAGAGACATTATCAAAAACAAGAACATAAGGTATACCGAACTTTGTGATCAGTTGTTGTTCTCTAAATTGAACTACCACCTTTTCATTTACATGAGTCAAATGGACGACATATGCCTATTTCGTGAAATAGTCCGTAGCAGTCAATATGTATTTATGTTTTTTTGAAGAACTCAATGTAATTTATCCTATAAAATCTAACCCCCATTGCTCGAATGGTCTCGAGACGACCATGAGTTGTAGGGGGACAACTACTCTCTTTTCCCTCCCTGCACTCATTTGGAAAGTTTTACAGTTTCTATCATGTGTGTGAGCATCTCTAAACAGAGTAGGTCAATAATAGTCGGCTCTCAGTATCTTATGAGTGGTGGTATTTCTTGCAAAGTTTCCACCTGCAGGACCATCATGGAGCTCCTTCAGAATCTTTTCTGCATCTTCACGTTTGAGACATATTAGAAATACCCCATCATAATTAACGCGGAAGAGGACTGAATTTATGAGATGATACTGTGTTGATTTTAGTATGAGAGCTCTCATTTCTTTAGGGTTTAGATTTTCTTGGCAAATCCTGTGATGCAGGAGATACATTAGTTTCCCATACCAAGACTCCTTCCCTGGGGGAACATATAAAGCCTCACTACACCATAATGTCAATTCATTCTCCCACCCAGGGTCTTCATTTACTAGGTCCTAGGCTTCAACGACCGGTTTACACAATCCTTGTCCTTTAACCAGTTTGGTAGGTTTTATATCTAGATCAAATTATTGGACCACTACCATCCAGTTTCCTCTTCTTTCCCCCATCTCTTATTGAGTGAATAGGGATCAGACTACAGGATGAGGCACAATGACTTTGGTGTGTTTTTTTAGGATGTACGATATGAAATTTTTCACTATATTGTACATCACATAATCCTATTTGTCTATGACAGGGCAATTTAGTTTGGACCCTTGGATATTAGTGCTCATAAATGAGACCGACACTTCATTTTTTTCATCATCCTTCTGAGTCAATATTGATGCTAACGATTGGTCGGAGGAGAAAGTATAGAGTAAAAAGTCTTTTCTAAAGTCGGGACTTTGAAACACTGGAGCTTGAGATATTGCAGTCTTAATATTGTTGAAAGAACCTTTTTGTTCATCATCCCATATAAATTTATCATTTTTGTGGATCATTTTTTGCAAGGGTTTGATAGTTTCAGCGAATCAGAGGTGATCTTCCTCACAAAATTGATTTTCCTAAAGAAGGATTGCATAACCTTTTCATTGTGGGGTAAGGGAAGCTGATCTATTTCCCTAATTCATTCTGGGTCTATGTGAATTCCTGCTTGGGATATAATATGACCTAGTAGTTTCCCTTCCTCAACACCAAAGATAGTTTTCTTAGGGTTTAAATTTATACTATATTTCGTACACCTTTCGAAAATCTGGGTTAGGCGTTGGATGTGATCTTCTCTATTCTTTGAATACATAGTCACGTAATCCAAATAGACTACTACATATTTATTGATTATTTCCCAAAAATCTACGTACATGGCCCTTTGGAAGGTTTCCCCTGCATTGATTAACACAAAGCGCATGTGTTTATAAGAAAAGGTTCCCCACTTGGTTCGGAAGGTAGTTTTCAATCCGTCTTCCTCTCAAACTAGTGTTGGAGCATATCCCTAACTTACATTAGTTTATGCATAGCTTAGAATCCTAGATCTTGGTTAATACATTCATTTACACTTTATTTCACCTAATTTGGCCACATAGAGAAGAAGGGCACCTCATCCCTAGATTTTAGGGAAAATTGCTAATTTTAGATCAAGACTCAACTCCCGGTTCTTGATTTTCTCAATTTATTCTTGATTTTCTTGATTTATTCATGATTTATTCCAACTCCCCCATGAAAAAAATCATCTACTATTGGGGAATGCACACCTCCTCTTTGAGTGAGAGATTTATTCCTTAATTAATGATTTTTGTCGTTACTATTATTAGTAACTACTATTTCGGGTCAGTTAAGTGAGTTGGAACCACTTCTCTTGTCAATTAAGTGAGATTAAGTGAGATAATGCACATCACTTAACTCTTGTGGAAATTAATGAGTGCGTGACATGTATATTTAGTGGTCTAGGTCGAACTATGTGGTCTCCCTTATCTTATGACACCTATTTTAGCTATTTCTATCTTTTTTTGACTAGAATTTCTATGTTGGAAATTCTATATATTCACCTCCTCTCTTCTTTTAGAGGACGATTGCTCATGTATATTCATTTTTTATNTTGAGAAAAAAATTTCTCTCATCTCTTGAATATCATCAAATTGTTTGTGTTCAATTTAACTAGAATTCTAGATCTATCGGGGTTTCTGCAGGAATTCTACATGGTATCAAAGCTAGATTGAATCTAGTGGATTGTACACAGTTTTATTTGCAGGTATAGATCATCAGGAGCTGAAAAAAGAATCAATGGATCATCTCTCTCAGCCCACAAAACTCATTCTAAATCCTTTCAATTACTTTGAATGGAAGACAGAGATCTCTCTACTCCTCCGAAGCAAAGGGCTTTATCGGGTAACAATGGGAACGGAGAAAGAACCGACAGTCGTAGTGGAGAAGATAAATTATTTCAATAAATTAGATGAATAAATTGGGTTGATATTCCTATCAATTTCCATAGATATCCTCTTTCATTTTATTGGAACCACTACTCTCGATGTGGTCTGGACCACATTGGAAGGACTATTCAGCAAGCAGGATGCAATGAGAGTGCATCAACTAGAGAATGAACTCATATCCCTAAGTCCAATTAATTTCATAAACCTGAAAGAAATATTCACCAATTTCAAATCCCTCCTCATTGAAATTAATGCATGTGGAGTCACGAAAGGGGAAGAACAACTCATCCTTTCAATTCTCTCAAAACTAGGCCCTGAATATTCCGTATTTGTGTCGTCTTTTCAAGCATCTAAATTGACTCAGGAAAAATGGAAAATTCCTCCATTGAATGATTTAATTGAAGCATTGAATCAAGAGACATCTAATCTAGTCCAAATGGGTGCCATCAATAATTCCAAGAACCAAGCACTTGTGGCTACTGATGCTCCAAAGAGAAGTGTAAAAGACAAGGAAAAAGGAACAGGTAAATTTCCTGAATCGAAGAAGGAGAGATTCGCACAATCTTTAGAGAAATATTAGAAGCCTAAGGGTAAGAATAAGAAGAAGGAAAGAACACTTTTCAGCTACTATTCCAAAGTTTTTCATCCCGAATAAAATTGCATGAGTAAGACTATCGATGAGATGGCTAAGCAATTGCAGCATCACAATCTCACGGTGCCCAAAAATGAAAAGAAGAAAGATAATAATAGAAAGGGAGGGAGAGCATGAGATGGTCATGATTTAATGGCTATCACATCCACTCCATCATCTTGGATCCTTTATTCAGGTGCATTGAACCATATGGCTGCATCAAAAGATGAATTTTCCTCCATCGAAGAAAGCACCAGATCCCCAATTTACTTGGGAGATGCCACACCCGCAAAGGTGTGCGGAGAAGGAATTGTTGATATTGAAGGGGGATGATTAAAAAATGTTCTTAATGTACCCTCACTGTATTAAAATATTCTCTCTATATATAAAATCGCTCATTCCATCTTTGGAAGGAAGGTGGAGTTCACTATGGACTCCGCAGTGATTACCGACATTTCCACAGGCTCACAACTTGCACATGGAATCGCAGATCACGGTTCTCGTTTGTATTTCTTCTCCCGATTTGTTCCTAAATCTATTAGAATTTTATTTATGTCACAATATAATGATATCATCATGTTATGGCATGAAATATTTGGCCATCTAAACTATAATTTCTTGCATCAACTCAGTAAGGAAAACATTGTAGAAGGATTACCAGTTATTAAATTCACAAGTGGTGTATGTCAAGGATGCATTGTTGGCAAGCATCCAGAGAAAACGTTTGACAAAGGGAAGGAACAAAGAGATTCTTAACCACTTAGGATGATTCAAAATGACATTACAGGCCCATTCCCATAGCCTTCAATCAGTGTACAACTACAACACACAGTGCCATATACACCACAACATAACGGTGTTGCAGAGAGGAAAAACCGGTCCTTAAAAGAGATGGAAAATTTTATGCTACAGTCAAAATCATTAGCTCCCAAGATATGGGGTGAAGCTATTAATTGTTAAGAATAAATTCAGAACTGATTTCCTCACAAATCACTCAAAGGCACCACTCCTTTTGAATGTTGGACCAGCAAGAAACCGAAAGTGTCACACTTTCGTATTTTTGGTTCACGAGCATGGGCTCACATTCCTACAGATAAGAGGAAGGATTTGGAGCCTCAAAGTGTTGAATGCATATTTTTTGGATATCCTGAAGGTGTCAAAGGATATATATTTTTGGACTCTCACACTGAAAATTTCATTCTAGCTCGAAGTGTGAAGTTTGAAGAAGAATCACTGCATGATTTTTCAGAAGACCCGGTCAAGGAACCACTTGTTGTCACTGATGAGGATGATTCAAAAACTTCTTCAAGAACTTAAGAATATCCATTAGAGAATCCTTTTAGGTCTGATACATAGGATTAGGAGCAGGTCATGGCTGCTCCAACTCAGTTTCCAACTTGGGTAGAGAAAACCCTGCAAGATGCAAGTGAACTAGTCTGTGATCCTTCAGATACAAGAAGGACTAGATCATATTGTTTTGGGGCCCCTCAAGCCCTGGCTGCCACATAACCTTTGATGCCCATACATTGATATATGTCACTTGGTTCATATCCAAATTCATACTCTGAGGCTACTGGAAGCCCACTTTGGGAGGCTGCCATGGATGAAGAGTACTCTGCTCTTATGGACAACAACACATGGGACTTGGTTCCACTTCTGAAAGGAAGAAAGCTTGTTTGATGCCGATGGATATATCAAAAAAATATTTCTGCATATGGTGAGATCAGCAAGTAAAAATATTGACTTGTCACAAAAGGATACTCATAGGTACATGGCATAGACTACACAAAGACATTTGCACCTGTTGCAAAAATGGACTCCATTCAACTAGTTTTGGCCATTGTCGCTTCTCGCAGATGGGAAGTTCACCACATGGATGTGAAGAGTGAATTTATTCATGTATATATCAAGGAGGAGATCTATATGGAGTAGCCATAGGTATACATTCATAACTCTTTCCTCGTTTGCAGATTAAAGAAATCTTTGTATGACCTAAAACAGGCTCCCAGAGCCTGGTATGCAAAGATGGATTCTTTCCTGCTTTCCATTCAATTCATTCGATGCAAATCTGATCCGAATGTTTATTTTCTGCAACATGATGATTCATTTTTTCTGATATTACTTTATGTAGATGACTTACTGATGATAAGGAACCTTACTTCAGCTATTGATTCAACAAAATCAACATTGCACGATCGATTTTCCATGACAGATTTGGGACTGTTGCACTACTTTCTTGGTCTTGAAGTTTCTTAGTCTACTTAAAGGATCAATATGGCACATTATAAGTATGCATAAGATCTAATTTTCCACTTTCAGATGACAAAATGCAAGCCAACAACATCTCCCTTTCTTTCGAGGGTCAGATTTGAGGATGCGGGTACTACACCTTTGGTGGACAGTACACTGTATCGACAGTTGGCTGGGAGTTTGTTGTATATTACTCACACCAGACCTGATATATATTTTGTAGTAGGATTTTGTTCTAGATATATGCAGGAGCCTCTTGAGATTCACTAAAAATTTGCAAAGAGAATCCTTAGATATGTGAAAGGTACTCCCAGTTTTGGTATCTTTTATGCTGCAGATTGCCCACTTTCACTGATTGGGTAGACAGATTCTGATTGGGCTGGTGATGGTACATATCGCAAGTCCACCTCTGGTTATGTTTTTATCTTTGGTTCAGGGCCATTCTATTTCTCTAGAAAGAATCAATCCACGATTTCTTTATCTACAGTAGAGGCAGAGTATAGAGGTGCAGTGAATGCAGCTACACAGGCTGTTTGGTTGCAGGGGCTTCTCTCTGAGTTTGGTATTCAGTATCCACTTATGACTGTCATATTTTGTGACAATCAGGGGTCCATTTAGATATCGATTGATCCAATTCAAAGGCATAGGACCAAGAACATTGAGATTCACATGAATTACATCCGCGAGATGATCTGTGACAGAGTCATTTCACTGCAATACTACCCCACATAGCAGTAGGTTGCAAACATCTTCACCAAGTCTTTCACTGAAAATAAATTTTTAGAACTGAGAGTTATGCTTGGAGTGGTGGAGACAACTGAGTAGGTCACTTTTGGCCATTCAACATTTCTTTTTCCTCTTTTGGGGGGCGGTTCCCACGAGGTTTTCCCTCTTTCCTCTTTTCATGAGGAATTATTTTATGTAATGAGTACCTAAAATGGCCAAGTTGTTAGGACTCAAATTTTTTGTCATTACAATTAGGCTTAAGGGGGGGTGTTGGAGCATATCCCTAACTTACATTAATTTATACCTAGCTTAGACTCCTATATCTTGGTTAATACATTCATTTACACTTTATTTCACCTAATTTGGCCACATAGAGAAGAAGGGCACCTCATCCCTAGATTTTAGGGAAAACTGCTAATTTTAGATCAAGACTCAACTCTCGGTTCTTGATTTTCTCGATTTTTTCTTGATTTTCTTGATTTATTCATGATTTATTCCAACTCCCCCATGCAAAAACTCATCTATTATTGGAGAATGCACACCTCCTCTTTGAGTGAGATATTTATTCCTTAATTAATGATTTTTTTTGTTACTATTATTAGTAACTACTATTTCGGGTCAGTTAAGTGAGTTGGAACTGCTTCTCTTGTCAGTTAAGTGATATTAAGTGAGATAATGCACATCACTTAAATATTGTGGACATTAATGAGTGTGTGACATGTATCTTTAGTGGTCTAGGTCGAACTATGTGGTGTCCCTTAGCTTATGACACCTATTTTAGCTATTTCTATCTTTTTTTGACTAGAATTTCTATGTTGAAAATTCTATATATTCACCTCCTCTCTTCTTTTTGAGGATGGCTGCTCATGTATATTCATTTTTTATTAATATAATTCTCTGATTTATGGAGCAAAAACTTTCTCTCATCTCTTGAATATCAGCAAATTGTGTGTGTTCAATTTAACTATAATTTTAGATCTATTGGGGTTTCTGCAGGAATTCTACAAGTAGAACTTGGTTATAACCTAAAAAACCATCCATCAGGGAGAAAATATCAGAACCAAACATAGTCTACAAGAGTTTCTCCATTGGTGGGACTGGGTAGTTTTCCTTTTCAGATTCTCTATTGAGGTTTCTGAAATCCACACACAAATAGATCTCCCCATACGTTTTCTTGATAGGAACCAAATTTTCTACCCAGGTAGAGTGTCTAACCTGAAATATAATTTTAGCATATAGTAATTTCTTTAACTCCTGACACATGAGGGGTTCCATAGATAGGTGTTACTTCTGGAGCTTTTATTGGAAGGGTTTTACTCCAGGTTTTAACGGGAATGTGTGTTGAATGATGTGAGTGTCATAATTCTTCAGATCTCAGTAGGACCACACAAAAACATCTTGATATTCTCTGAAAAGTTTGAGATAGGATTTCCTTTCTTGTTTAGATACTGTCTTGCCAAGATTTATATTCTTAGGGTTCTCCAGGGTTCCCATATTTATAGTTTCATACATGGGACAAGAACTCCCTATCTTTGTGTTTGTTGACCCTTTAAATCTTTCCCTTAAGTCAAAGAGGTTCTCCAAATTGGCTACCCCTTTCGGTATCATGTGAAACCTTGGTTTGTTAGTCGATTGATCTGTTTCACCTATTTTTTTATGGGGATCAGTTTCTACTAGATGCTCTTGGAATACTTCATCATCAATAGCCAAGTCTTTAAAATTCTATTGATTGGTTACGAAGTTTATGATATGTTCATCTCCTTCAAAGACCTTCCAATTAGAAATATTGTTTGGCACTGATGGTTTGTAGAGTAGTTCCATAGGGAACCGAGAGGCTTTATAGTCTTCTAAAAGGGATATCCTTGAGGAAAAAGTGGCCAAAGAATCAACCAAATTATTCTTTGTTATGTGGATCGTTATAATGTTTAAGGCTTCAAAATGTTCTATTAGCCTGTGCACTTCCTATTGATAATTCCTTAGGTGGGGGGATTTGCAATGTATAGTGTTCCTTACTTGCCTATCGATGATTTCAGAGTCTCTAAAAACCTTTAGTTCTTTAATGTTTAATTCTATGTCTTTATTTATCCCTTGCACTAAAGCTTCATACTTGATAGTGTTATTATTGCATTCAAATTCTAGTCTGCAGGACAGGAAATTTCTCTTACTCTTCAGATCAATGAGGATACACCCCGCTCCTGATCCTTCTTGCAACCTAGACCCATCAAAGTACAAGTTCCATATTTGCGAGTGAGAATCGTCAACTTTTCCATGCTTACTAACTTCTTCCTCTCCACCTATTTTCTTTGTGGTTTCGAACAAAGGTTCTTGACAGAAGAGAGTTTCTTCCGCCGTCGTTAGTACATTTTCTTGAAAAGTCATTTCGAAGTTTCGAGTAAGAGGAACATAAAATGAGAGAGGGGAGAAATTACTGAAGTCATAGGAGTAGTTTCCTAGCATGGGGAAGTCCACCGAAGAAGGTTCATTAAGGGCTTCTAAATTGGCGACAATATGTTTGAGATACCTTTCCCTATCGATCATGATCATGTTCGCATGTCCCTTTAATGGAAACCAAAGGTGAGCCCATTCTATGCTAAAGTATCCATTCAACTTCTCAGACCAATATCGACTAAGTAGAAATCCATAAGATTCTGGTATGTCTACTACAATGATGTCAATTACTTGAACAAATTTTGGGTGTGTCTCCATTCTGATCATGACAACCTTGAGTTATCCCATAACTTTCACCTAGTTTCTATCCAGTTGTATTACATGTTTATCAATTTTGAGAGGAACCGCATTCAATTTATTGCAGATGGATAATGGCATAAAATTAGAGGATGACCCTGAGTCAACCAAATTGTTATCACATGAACTTGTCAAAGTCTTGTGGGTTTGAGTTTTTTTCCTAAGTCTATAATTTTTTCACTGTCTCTCTCCTTTTTGCAGACCCAATATTGATTTTTTCCCTTTTTTCTTGTAGTTTTCCTTTTGTTTGCTTTCATTCGTTTGAACGACCCATATTTCCTTGTTGTATTACCTCATAAATCACAATCCTAATATTTTATGTTTTCTCTAAGGTTGATCACTTCCCTTTGTACCTCTTTCACTAATCCTTTTACTTTTTCGAGCCCTCAGCCATTCATCCAAGTTTTTTTATTTTACACAAGCCGCATCCATGAGTACAATGCACAACACTTAGAGTGGTCTGATAGGGACTCGAATCAAGTGAGAAAGAAAGATCAATTTTTAGTGGAGGAAATTTCATTCGAAGTTTAGATTTGCGGCCCATAGGCGATTGGGATTATAGAGTTTCTCGAAGTTTAGTGCTAGGGAGAAGGTCCGAACTCTCGAAACCCAAAATCAGTGTGGGTTGTCTGATCCAACAGGATGCGTGGCACCAAATTTGAGAAAATCACGGTTTTAGCATGAAGCACGACATTAGGGCATGAAACCCCCAAGCCCCGAAATGTGAAGAAGATATAAGTCATCCAAATCAGCGGGGCACCTGGCATTGGATATGTGAATTCACAATTTTGTGAATCAGAGTTTCATTAGAGCATGTGCAAGTTTCACACGCTGCGAACTCGCGAAGCATAAAATCCCGAAGCACTCGAAATTGGGCCCATGGTCATAGACCGCGACCATATGGAGAGCGGGTCCACAAGTAGGGTAAGCGCCTTTTGATCAGATGGCATTCAGGGTTGTTTGACGAGATGACCATGGTCGTCAAATTTAAAGAAGGTCCGACTATTGATCTGGATGGATCATTTCGCAAGTTTGAGCATCAAGATATTTGGAATCAAGCGGAGTGAAGACTCCCAAAATGTGAAATCCCAAAATTTCACATAGGAGACCCAGGTCATGACCTGAGGTCACATGAAGCGATGGATAGTAGTTTCGCCAAAGTTCTAAAGCGGTCGTATTGTTCACAGAAAAAGATATGCATGGCCTCGAGGCATCGGGATTGAATTGAAGGAATCATGAGTATCGCCTGGAGCATTCATGGGTGTCAGGCCTCATCCCGATCCCGATGAAAGTAATTAATGAAAATGGGGGAGGTGGTTGAAACCTTGTTTCATCCCATAAATGGAAAGCATTGAAGAATTGGCCGTGGAGGCAGACTGTCAGCCCAAAGTTCCTTTGTCAACGGATTCCTCTGCAAAGCCCATACTGATCTGAGCTCGCATCTGACAGAAGAATATGCATACACAAATATTTGATTGTAGTATCCAAGTCACACTCCTGGTGGTGGTGAGTTGCCTAAGTATAAATACTTAGTTTTCATATTTTATTATGGTTGATGGTTGATCTAAGCTCACGTATTGTAAAGCTTTAGTAAAGCCTCTAGTTCTCTAGTTATGTATGGCATTTGGAGACTTCTTGTTTAATATCAATCAACATTATTTCCCATCTCTTTTCCCTCTGATACTGAAATCTCAGGAATGGATGATCCAGTCAAGTTGTTGTAACTGTGTTTTAATGTATGTTTGATTGCAGTGTTGTTGTAACATTTTTGGTTTCTTGAAGCTTTGAGACAAGACGATCTTGTCTTCTGAATTTTTCTCTCCTCTGACTGCTGGAAGACCGGATGTCCATAGTAGGCCTTCACATATTTCTCAAGTTCTTATTCCTACTCACCACTATACCATAACTTACTGACTGAATTTAGATCAAGACCTCACCTTCTCATGCATATTGGTCCATTTTTTTTAGTTAAAGCGATATTATCCTGAGTCTGCATCCATTCGACCCCCCATAAATTTATTCATTGTGACATACAAACTGATGGGTACTAGGCTTACCTTTGCTACAATCCAGAGGTGAATTATAGTTCTAACACAAATAATTATGGAGGTTTATGTTGAAGACTTCAAATGTCAAGAGGAACGGTGGGACACAATCCTTTCCTTTTTTATCTTCAAAGCACGTGTTTACAGTTGGTTTATTTCTTAGATCCGTGGGGCCTATATTTTCTCCTCGGGGAGTTCTTTATATAGGAATTTCTAGTGAATTCAAGGCTTGTAATAGAAAGTCCTTTTGTTGGGGAATTCTACACATGTCCATCACTGATACATTTACTTTTAATATTTTTAAATAATCTACTATGTTGTAGTCTAGCTTGGGCAATTCTCGTGTATGGATGTTTATAAGATTTCTTTGGGAGAAAAAAGGTTCTTTTGGGTGATCAAATGTTTAGTTTGGGCACTGGTAATGTCATTTGAGACCAGCTGACCCCTATTTTGGGTTGGCACATCCAAGACCTCAGCAGGTGGTTAATTAACCTCAAACAAATCATCGGAAGGCATTGGTAGTCAGGGTCCCACAACAACATGGTTGTTTCTTCCGGTGGTTCAACTTCTTCCTAATCAACAATATTCATCGCTGAGCTGCTTGATTGTTCGCTAAGGAAAACTTTGTCTAGGAACCAATTGGACATCAAATTCATGGCATGCACCCATTGTGGACAATCTCTTTCAGAATGTTTCTCTTGGTGATAAGTACATAAAGAGTCAGATGCTAAATTTCCCAGGTCAATGTTTAAGTTGGCTAGGGGAGGTTCAATTTCTTTGAATGATGGGTTTATTTTAAAAAAGGGTTTATAGGGACTTTGGCCTTGGTTTCCTTCCCCTGCACTTCTTTTCATGTCTATGATTTCATTTGACAACTTCTTTATCATCCATTGTAGGTCCTCTATGTCTCCACTTTCTTTTTTGGGTCCTTGTTTTGCTTTTTTCCCTGGGGGTCTGGTCAACAAGAGTCCTCTCCTAGGTGGAGGTTGAGATTTCTTCTTAACTAATGAGACTTGGTCTTATTTACATCCCTTCATTTGGAATTCAATTTTTTTTTGCTTCCTTGAAATTCTCATCTAGAGTTGTTTTGGCATCCATTTTTACAAATATGGAAATAGAAGCAGGGAGAGCATTAACATATACTTCAATTTGTAAATCCTGAGTGGGTTTACCTTCGGGTTGGAATTTGTTCAGGATAGTGGTGAATCATTGATTGAAGCATTTAACATTTTCTTTTGAACTCATGGTGGTGGTGAGCAACTCAACCATCAAAGCTCCTGTAGTGGTTTCTTCTGCGAATTTGTCTAAACAATCCTTTTGAAACTTCATCCAACTAGTTATGGACCATACAACAAATTTAAAATACCACGTGGAGGATGAATTATCAAAGGTATAGGGGAAAAGCCTGCATACTACGTCTTCATGCTGGAAATTAATCAGTCTGATAGATAGTATGAACTTTTTGATATGGTCTTCAGGAAATATTGAGGTTTCAGGGTCAAATTTAGGGAGTAACTTTTCTAGATGTTCGGGAAGGTTATGTACTCGTCCAAGGATTTCTAGAGCATCTTTGGAAAACCATGGTTGATTATTCTGAGGTGGGTTTCCCCTTTATTCATTATGATCATTGTTATCCTCCATATCGTCTGACTCTGAAGCTGAGCGATCCGAGTTAAAACTTTGTTTGTTAGATTCAAAATCGTTGGGCTCAGAGCAGTTACCAGCTGGTGTTTCATGGATTAGATTGAGGGGATGTTCAATCTTGGTGAGGGAGAAATATATCAGTTCTTCTACTGTGTGAAAAAAAACTTGGTCAAGGTTGTCGACCACTGGTATGCTTACTTGTTTTCTGCGAGGAAGTAACAGAGATAAATGTAGTGCCCAAATTTGTTAGGTGTAAGCTCTTGTGATTCTTCTGGACTGGTTCAACTCCTCGTGGGGAATAGCGTAAGGTATTTAAGGGAATAAATGTTTTTCCTCTTGCTGGGGTGAGTTACTAGTTTCAAGAGTACTCAGTGTATGTGGGTTGTCTTGAGAATGACTAGCCATGCATGTGGGTTGTTTTGAATCTATAGGTTGTGTGAAATATTATATCAAAAATATTGTTAGCCATTCATTCGTTCAAGCCCTCCTTCTAGCACCAATTATGTTGAGGGATCCTAAATCCATTTAACTCAATAATAGGAACCAAACCCACCACCGAGGCCCAATTAGACTCTACAACATTTGATAATGTAATGGTTCTCTAGATCTGTTGATCCAACCAAATACTCGATGGGATTTACATAGTGATTGACAAGATATCTTCTTATGAAAGTTTCTCCTCTAGTTTAAACATTCTCTTTTGTATTTTATTTATTAGATGGGTCTCATAAAGAAGATGTGTGTTGGTATAAACCAAATGGGTAAAAGGGGAATCTCAACTACTGAAAAAGGATGAGCTTGGGATAACCCTTGTGCTCAAGCATGCAGACAAAGTTTTTCACACCTGTGACAAGCCTAGTACTAATACATCAACTTGTCAGTATTTCAATTATTGACTGAGATACAATTATCGAAAGAAAACATACATGCAATAAAATGATGGCAAGAAAAATAGTTTCCTTAGATCTAATCATTAATCACATATTAACACAATGATTTTCTTTCCATCATTTAGAACAAGAACTACAAAAAAATGTTGAATCAACTAACTTATCAATATATTAAAAAACTCTTACTCATTACAACATCCATTCATGAGATAAAGTTGACAGTAATTCCTCCTTATATCCAATCACACACGCCTTTGATGAAAAACAGAAGTTTGTCTCTAGTCCTAAACAAGACTTCTCAATTAAGGTAGTTCGAAAATAGTTCTTTACAATTCAAAATTTGAGGGTCTTTGCAAAAACCATCAACCTATTCTAAAAGGTCGATCCTCTTATTTATAACAAATCATTAACTAAAATAACTATCAAAAGTGCAAGATAAGTAAAACAAAACATCACCATATGGCACTTCCATCTCTCTGTCCTCTAAGAGTAATCAGATAGATTCACTGAAGTGGATGACTCTTCTCATACTCTAACCATTTGAAAAAGAGTTCCTCGCATGTGTTTTCATATAGGAATTTGTGTTGGTCCATCGAGGCCGAAAGGATCTCCTTTACTTCTACTTCTTGTGCTCGATACTTGACTATTTTGAAACTTAACTGCTGCAATATTTTTTGTGCCTTGATCAGGTTCTCCATGAACTGTTGTACTTGTCCTGGTGCCATGTTCACCACCTTTTCTATCTCTGCAGTCCATGTCGAGTCTTGTTCTGCATGGTGTTTGACTATGTCATGCAAGTCAAAAAATTCCTCAAGTGAGGTAAATTCTAGGAGACCGATGTCTCTCATCTCTTGATTGATCTTGACCCAACTCATTTCGTAATCGACCCATTTTTCTTGAATCTCCCACTGAGGTTCTTGGGCCACTTTCACCCAGTATTCGACTGCCTTTTTTATCCGATCTATGTTTTTGTCCTTTAGCACTCAAATTCCATGCTTTTCGACATCTAAACCCTTTTGAACCGCACTGATGTAATCAATTCTTTTAATTTCTAGGTGGGCCTTCTTGTACCATATTTCCACATATTTGCAGGTTTCTAGCTCCATAAGGGTGTCTTCTTGGAATTCGGCTATCCTTATAGTGAAAAGATGTCGTTCATTTGTGAATTTTCCATAGGAGTCTTGGAACTCATTTCTCAAGAACCCTGTGGCTTCTGTAGAGTCATGATAGTATTTTTCCAAATGGCACATATGCTCGAACTCCTTTAGCGCAGTGACCAAATTCTCTTCATCTTTCCTTTCTCTATCTAGGGTGGCATCTGTGATTTCCATCCCTGCACCGATAAGCTTAGACATCTTGGCATGTTCTGTACTGATCAATTTTTACTCTGTGGTGATGAGGATCAAACTTTCCAATGTAAGCCTCCTATTCTTAGTGGTTCTCTTCATGATGGTTTTCCTCTTTTGGTCGTAGGTGATTGCTTGTATATCAGTGAACTCATCAACAAGTTTTGGGATTTGTTGTTCTCCCCAAGTTAAATTATTTCCCAAGCTCCCGATTGTGTATATTTGTTCAAGGTTGGGTTCCTGAACCTCTCCTGTATGTCTCGATGGCTTGGCCTCCATTTGTTTCTCATCGGGTGGTAAGGTATCATCCAAAATCAAGAAATTAGGGCTGGGTTCAGTACTTACTTGGTAATTGGTTGTTGAAATGTCGATTTCCTATTGTGGAATTATTTCTTCATATTCGCCCAATCCTAGCTCATCCCTCGAGATGTCCATTGAGGTTCCTGGTATTTTGAGTATCTCAGTGTCCAAGGCACTTTATACCTCATGCTCTCTTTGTGGATGGATCTTAATTCAAGCATCAGGACCCGGGGTGGATGCTCTCTTAAGTTCTTTCTCCTCTATAATTTTCACTGGAGTGACTAGGGACACCTATGAAATCTCCTCATAATCATATATGGTTATTAAATTGAACAAGGTATTTGGTAGAATTTTTATCCCTAATGTCCTCACTATCTTGGGTTGGCCCAAAATTTCCCTTGGTGATCTGACCTGTGGTGGTGGAGCTTCAGGGTTTTCCGACCTGGTGATTTCTTCAAGCTGCATCGAATTTAGGCCACTTGGTTCTCCTTGGATTTTGATTGGGTCATCAGTGGGGATCCTCATAATTTCTATCAGATCAAAGTCATTTTGCAATTGATTAATGATTCTATATGCCCCTTCGAGCAAGAGAAATCCCCTTCTTTGTGCCTCTGTTGTCTCTGTCGTTCTGATTTCTTCCTTGTCTTTGAGGGCCTCTTGGGCTGACTTCTCTATCATTTCCACCTGTTCATCCATGTTCATGGCCTTGAACCTGGCCATATTTGTTTTTTCCATTCTCTGTACCGCCTCATCCCATTCCTAGGCACAATCTGTGAATATTTACTCCTCGAATTTATCATGAGCGTACGACCAACAAGATGACACCTGCGAAGCATGTTGGAGGACGAGGCCTTTAGGGTCGTGCTTGGGGACTCAGCCTGTCGGGAAATTGAATTCTAGTTGGCTAAGACCTTCTTGTTTTTCTTTATTAGTATCCTTCACCATATAGAACCCCACATGGAAACTGTAGGGTATGAAATCTTGCTTCTTTTTCTTGACTAATGAGGCATTGTAGCCCTATAGGATAGTCTGATGGAAAATTTCTCCTACAATGAGTCAGTCTGGGACAAGAGAAGATAGGAGACGTGGTGCTCCAGTGGCACCAAACACCCATATGTAGGTTCATATTTCATCTAAATACCAATGGCCTACCTTTGCTACCATTTTCTTGGCTTCTACAGACAATCTTGGGCATTCCTTCTTAAAAATAATAAAATGAATAGGGGCAATCAATTCATCACAAATGAGTGCATAATATTTCTTGTACATGTTCTCCCATAGTATGTTGAAGTAGACATGGATAAGGAGCTCCGCAACATGCCAACTTAAATTCATTCTGAAGAAGACATTCCTTGCACACATGACATTGAGCAGGTACAGGGTGTAACACACCCACGACAGGGGCATAAATAAAACAAAAAAATGATTTTCCTTAATTAGTCAAATCCTCCTTCCATGGTCTCTAATATTGGTCAATGGACCTTCAAAATTCTCGATCTAAAGCAGCTCTTTGGTACCCTACTAGAATCTCTAAAGAATCGATCCACGGATCTTTGTGAGACCTCACCTATGCAAACTAGCACTAGCCACAAGTCGCCTCCACGCGACCACTACCCATGACAACAAGTATAACTAAAATGGGAGTCATGAAATCACATATCAGGTCTTTATGTGTGAGTCACCTTGACTCTCCTGATCTCCGATCTCCCGACAGGGACATAACACTTACTAGCTCCTCCTTCATATGACCACTGATTGAGACCCAAGGCTCAACCCCAAGCACTTATTGGGACTTCGCATTTCGTGAAGTTGGAGGGTCACTCACCTCCCTTCTCCTGATATATGAAATGTCGATATCTCCTCGCCACATAACAACGGTCTTGATCGCGTCAGGATTTCAGATATTGAAACTCCCAATATGATTCACCTTCATTCTCCCGACTTCCGAAATGTCGATTTCTTGATCGGAGAATCCTCTAGGTGCTAGCTCTTCTCTCTAGGATCCTTTGATTGATATGTTGGGTGATAACCTAGGGCCCAACTACCAAGTTCTTTGGGACTTCATGTTTCGCGTCTCCTGAGGGCAGTTCACTTCTCCTCTCTGAAGTCTGATATGCGAACTCCCTCCAGGACCGAATATATGGCCCACTCTCTCCCTTCGATCGATGGTTGTGATTCTTTCATGAACTTGGACTTCACGATTTCTCACGAATCCTATCTCTGACCTCCTGATTTGCGAGTCAATGAAACGTTGATCTCTTGCCATGCATCCCTTTTCAATGGATGTCTAGGATCCTTTTGTGAACTCAAACTTCACGAGTTTTCTCTCTTGTGCAACTCCAAAATGTTAAATCTCATGCACTTTCCTCTAGATCCAACAACTGTTGGTCCACACGCTCATATCTAACCATTGAGATATGATCTCCTCTATGCTCGTTCCTCGTTGTTTGGACTCTGATCTGAGGGTCCAGGTGGGTCCCGATAGATCCTTGGATCTACAACCCAGATTGCATCGTGATTTCAGGTTTCAGAGTTCAAAGGATCTGTCCCTCTCATGATGATTATCAAATTTCATCAGACCTACAAAGGATGAAGAATTCGAGGCACTAATGCCTCCATTCCTTCCTCAAATCTAATGGCTTTGATAGACCTCATATCTTCCCAAATGGTTCTCATCCGTTCAACTTCCAAATGAAAGGATACTCCCTTTTGATACTTGAATTTATTTCTATCCATCCTGAGCTTTGTTAGTTATGAAGGATTTAATAATGTTATGCTCTTTCTCCTAGACTTAACACATAGAGGGGTCTTAGGAACAATTATTGTGCTCCTTCATCAAGCTTAGGACTTAAGGGATTATGGGTTTCTTCTTACCTCACTGAGAGCCTGTGCATATCTACACTACCTCTCCTAAGCTTAATAGACTTTGTCCTTAAAGGGATTGCGGGATTCAACTTTCGCATTCAGGGAAGTACTCACTCGACTTTAGGATAGTGATGAAATTCCCTGGGGAAAACACCTTCAAGCGATTAAACTGGGGCTCATGGAAATCCAAGTAGAATTATAATCTCTCAAGGAAATGAATGCATATTCATAACTTAACCATTTAATACAGAGAAAGAAACCTTTATAAACATGTAAATACTCACATACATCCATTATTTTCAATTCAAAAACATAAGGCAAGAAAAAAATTATCAAAACCAAAGAGTGTGATGCGACTGCTGAAAGGGGTTCTCATTTCCACCCAACCATAGGCTTAGTCACTCCTAATGGATTTATCACTGGCCACCCCTAAGCTTAAGCCATGATGCTTTGAGATTCAATCTCTTACCTCCAGCTCAATGAAAGTCAAGGACGAAGGTTACTCTCCTTCTCCCAGTACATAAAATAGATCAGGATGAAGGTTACTCTGATTCTCCTAGTTCAATCTAACTCACTGTTCCTCCTTCAGTCCTTCCTTGGACCTGAGATTTTTCTCTCTCGTCTCTACATTTTTCTCCGTAGGTCTCCCTCTGTCCACCATGCTTCCTTTCTTGCCTCCCTCAGTAAGATTGTGTGTGGCTCGAATCCCCTAGTCCATGGTCAGGTCTAGAAGCCTTACTGATGGGTAGTCTACCCCATCCTTCATCAACTCTTGAGGAGGCCTTCCCACCTACCAACCTGACGAGAATTCATTCCTGGTCAGAGGGTTGTTTTGATCTGAGAAAATTAATTCCAGCATGGTACTAGTTTGGTGGAGGTTAACGCAACCATTCCTGGTCCCCTCCACCACCTTTCACATCATTTCATAGTCTCTCTCTTTGCACATCCCCTCTTTCAGTAGTCATGCAACATGTAACCATTTTCTATTAAAATAATTAGAATTTACATTCATCGACCATCTACACAAGGTCCATCGAATCAAACATTCACACTTTTAAGTTTTCCATAGTTCCTCGACCCATATAGTTATATTTACAGACTGGGGGAAACAGGGTGTTAAAATTCTCTCCCCCTTAATAGAATCATCGTCCTCGATGTTCTATCTATCAACATGATATGTATGTACACAAGTAAACAAAATCGGATATGCCTGTCTCATGGCATCTTCCATTTCCCACGTAGACTCATCTGGGTCAAAGTGTTTCCATTGCACCTTGACCTTTGCAATGGTTCGGTTCCTGAGTGAGGTTTCCTTCCTGTATAATATGCATTAGGGTTCTGGCAGGAATTTTCCCTCTGGATCCACCTGGATCACAAACCAGTCAATTATATGATTAGCATCATGTACATATTTCTTCAATAATGAAACATGAAAAACATTATGTGCCTTTATAGTGGGAGGAAGTGATAGCTTATAGGCTATAGGTCCCACTCTATACAAGACTTCAAAGGGTACACAATACCAAGGTCCCAACTTGGCAGAGGATCCCATTCTCAGAGAACTCTTCCTAGGTCTAAATCTAAGATAGACATGGTCTCCGGTCTTGAACTCTCTAGAAGTTCTCTTTTTGTTGGCGTAACTTTTTTGTCTATCTTGAGAAATATTTAGATTTTTTATTACCTAAACCACTTGTTGTTCTATTTCTTTCAGCATGTTAGGTCCAATTTTAATTCTGTCCACTAGATTACTCTAGCTGATGGGAATATTTCACTGTCTACCATAGAGGACTTCAAAAGTGCTCATCTTCAAGGATTCTTGATAACTATTGTTGTAGGAAAACTCTACCAATGGTAGGTAGTCTTCCCACTTCTTAGGTTGACACATTACATGCATCCTTAGCATGTCTTCTACTATTTGGTTCACTCTTTCTGTCTGTCCATCAGTTTGGGGGTGATAAGTGTTGGGTATGTGTTATATTCTTTACATGTGTGTCTGTGGGTGCGTCAAGTTCGACAACTGCGTTTGACAATCCCTCGCACTAGTGCTCTGCTTGTGTTGTGTGCATTGGGCGCTTTCCTAGGGGGGTCCCAGGGGGGGCAGGTATGCCCCCCCCTGGTTACGCACAGCGTTCAGCAATGGGCGGTAGATCGGGGCAGTGGCCCCAAATTGTTTTTTGGGCATTTTTTGCTATTTTTAGCAGATTTGTAAATTAATCCCGGATTAAGGGATTAGGGTTTTGGTATCTAAAGAATACCTAAAAACATTGTATATATTGTATGGTGAATGGTGAAATTCAATATAATGAATATAATAAAGGTTTTCCCAGTTGAGGGTTTCTGGTATAAAATCTCCGTGTACTCTGTGTATGAGCGATTGATTAACTTCTGTCTTGCTGAAGAATCTATATGCATTTCTTTACTTCACAGGTTTAAAACTTACATGTGGTATTAGAGCTCATTTTTGGCTTTAGAGGGATGCCTTTGTTGTTGAGGGTTTGTCTTGGTCTTGATAGATCAAGTTTATCTTGGGTCTGTGATAAACCTGGGTTTAGTGGGAGCTTTTGCAGTAGAGATTCAAGTAAAGAAAGAGGAATGGCGAGCTCATCTAGAATCGAGATAGAGAAGTTCAACGGTCAAAACTTTGAGCTATGGAAGCTCAATATGGAGGACCTGCTTGTAGAAAAAGAACAATGGATCACTGTGGATCCTGGTACACAGCTTACTGGTACACTGTCTACTAGCACAGAGGCTACTGGTACACAACCTACTAGTACACAAACTACTAGTACACTAGCTACTGGTATGTCGAAGGAAGATTGGGATAAGTTGGACATAAGAGAAAGGAGTACTATTCGACTCTACTTGGCAGATTCAGTGTTGTTGAATGTCTCAGGAGAATCTATAGCCAAGGAACTATGGGATAAGTTAGGGAATTTGTATCAATCAAAGTCCCCGGTAAACAAGTTGTTTCTTCGAAAGAAGTTGTATCATCTTAGGATGGAAGATGGAGATTCTATGATAGAACATCTAAATGCCTTTAATACTCTGGTAAGTCAACTTAGATCTGTTAATATTACGATTATAGAAGAAGATAAGTGTATTACTTTGTTATGTTCTTTGCCAGACTCTTGAGATAATCTGGTTGTAGCAATAGGTAGTACCACTCAATCTACATTGAAGTATGAGGATGTAGTTGCATCCTTGTTATCTGAAGAGATGAGGCGAAAAAACATGGATGGTCACAACACAGATGCTTTATTTGTAAGAAGGCGTACCCAAGACAGGAACCTTGGTAAGCCTTCGAGATGGAGATCTAAATCTACAGGTAGANAAATATTTGAGGAAATGCTGGAAGTGTGGTAAAACAGGGCATTATAAGAAAGATTGCAAGTCTAAGAAGGTTGAAAAACCAAAGGCATCTGATAGTACCTCTTCTACAGAGGCGAAAACCTCCACTAAAGAAGGAGGTGATGTTTACCTAGCATCTACAAGGACACATTCAGACCATGATGTATGGTTGATCGACTCAGGTGCATCATACCATATGACTCCTCATAGGGAGTGGTTCTCTAAATATGAAAAATATGATGGTGGTGATGTATTCCTGGGAGATGACTTGACAACAAAATTCTTAGGAAGTGGAAGGGTTAAGTTGCTACTAAACGATGGAAGGATTCGAACTTTCCTTGGGGTTCTACACATTCCAAAACTAGTTAGGAGCCTAATATATGTAAGCAAGTTGGGTGATGCAAGAGTGAAAACTGTATTTGAAAAGAACACCTGCAAGATGGTACAAGGAGCAATGGTGTTGATGAGGGGAGTTCATTGTGGAACTCTGTACAAGTTTTTGGGAAGCAATTATACTAATGGGTGTAACAGTTTTGTTGTCCTTGAGCAGAAAAATGAAGGAGACAAGACCAATACTGTCCTAGAAAAGAAGACCGTGTTGTGGCATCAAAGACTGGGGCATATTGGATAAAAGGGCCTTTGAACACTACACAGTAAAGGTATGGTTGAAGGTATATCTAACTGCACTCTAGATTTTGATTTCTGTGAAAATTGCATATATGGTAAACATAATTGAGTAATATTCCCATCTGGTGCTACAAGAGCAAAGGGGATCTTAGAGTTGATACACAGTGATGTGTTTGAACCTATTCATGTTCCATCCCTAGGTAAATCTGTGTATTATGTTTCATTCATAGATGATTTTTCAAGGAGCACATGAATTTATTTTCTTAGAAAGAAATCTGAGGTATTTGATAAATTTAAAGAGTTTAAGGCTCTGGTAGAAAATCAGACAGAGAAGAAAATAAAGGTATTGAGAATAGATAATGGTGGAGAATTTTGCAAAAATGAATTCGAAGAATTCTGTAAGAAGTGTGGTATAGAAAGGTAGAAGACTACTCCATACACTCCTCAACAGAATGGAGTTGTAGAAAGGATGAACATGACACTGATGGAAAAAGCAAGGAGCATGCTCAGCGATGCCAGGTTAGGACAAGAATTCTGGGAAGAGGTAGTGGGTACAACATGTTACCTGGTCAATCAATCACCTTCATCAACATTGGATGATAAAACTCCACACGAGGTATGGTATGGAAAGAAACCCTCTCTTCAACATCTTAGAGTGTTTGGTGTGATGCTTATGTAGATGTTCCAAAGGAAAATAGGATTAAGCTAGATAATAAAGCTAAAAAGTGTATCTTTATTGGTTATAAAGATGGTGTGAAAGGTTATAAGCTTTGGAACCCGGAAAGCAAGAAAATTGTTTACAATCGAGATGTTGTTTTCAGAGAGGTGAAAGATGTGTCCAAATAGGAATTCCCACCAATGCAAGACGAACCTGAGAATATATAGCTTGAGTTGGATGATGCAAAATCTGAATCATCTGAAGAAGAGGAAGCAGAGGAAGCAGAAGAAGAAGAAGAAGAAGAAGAAGAAGAACTTCATACCCTAGTATTGAGGAGATCAGTGAGAGATAGAAGGAAACCAAAAAGGTATAGTCCACCTAATTTTCGTTCCAATTTTGCTTTATCTATTAGTGATGATGATCCCATAGTTGCCAATGAAGCAGTGAATTCAGAGGATAGTAAACTATGGAAGAAGGCCATGGTTGAAAAAATGGATGCCTTGGATAAGAATGAGGCATGGGATACAGTTGAGCTTCCTGCTGGAAGAAAATCGGTTGGTAGCAAATGGTTGTTCAAGAAGAAGTTTAATGCACAAGGTAAAGTGGAGAAATACAAAGCTCGGTTAGTAGAAAAAGGTTATTCCCAAGTAGAGGGAATTGACTTTGGTGATATTTTTTCTCCTGTTGCTAAGTTAACTTCTATTAGATTTATTTTATATATTGTTGTTGTTTTTTATCTTGAAGTGGAACAAATGGATGTGAAG